>MQTX01000127.1:1262392-1329573 GCA_009735665.1 Angiostrongylus cantonensis | reverse complement strand
TATATATATATGGAATTAAAAAGGACAAGAATATCCACTATTTACGTAATGAAGAGAGAAGCGCCTGCTCCAAGCAAGTGGTCAATGGTGGAAATTGAAAAATGTTAAGCAAAGCCATCGAATAAAAACAATTTTTGTTTCTGACATCTCTAAACCGAAGTTTTCCTTTTCATCAGTATTCTACACATCATCGAAAACCTCTCCGCCTTAGAGTGAAGTCGAAGTAACTCGCACGGATAGCACCAGATAACCTGGCTGTAGGTCCTTCGCAAGCATCACATAACTTCACAGGAGTGTAAATCAGGTTGTAAAGTTGTACCTCGACTTTATTTTTCAGTCACGCGACGCTGTGAATGATTTATATTCAGCCCTTTGTGACAACGACCGTTATTTTTTCGCAACTCATCGCAACTGTTGACTCATGTGAGTAATCACCAATGAGTCATGCGCTTTTCAAACTCGCACTGAACTTTAAAAACAGCTGGAGTCAGAGTTCGTCGCTTGTATTTGTTTACATTAGTGAATCATCAGTAGGAAAGTACAGCAACTCTCTGAAGGAAAGTAACATGGATTTACAAATATATGACTCAAAAGAAATTCATTTATGAGTGTTCCCACATAGAACCGTGATGACCTCTCTTCACATGTTATTTAAAACATGGAAGCAAACGTTCCACTCGTTTGGAGGATTTTTAACTTTCATCGATGAAGTTGGCTTGGCCTGGTTGGTATGAAGCTTCTCCTAAAACTTGATGTTCTATTATCTCCCACTAACATGCTGAACAATGATCGATGCACTTGTTGGCCTTTGACTATTGAAAAGAAATTTGCGATACTGTTTTCTTCAAGTCGACAGTGATTTCTATGACACTAACAAATCCTGCGATTACTCGAATGGGGACAATATAGAAATCTCAGTTTCATACTGTATATAAAATAAAAGGATAAAGCTCTCAACATTGATCAATCTCTGAGGGATGCGCAATGCATTCAACTTGTTCTAGTATCGTTTGGAGGTGACTGAATGCGTATCTGGCCTTTACAATGACTCGCGGTGGCCTGCCGATGTATCGGGGTAGTGCTGCTATCCGCCCAGACAAGTCTGGTACCAATTTGCTGACCCCGGAAGGATAGAAGGCTTGGTGGGCCATGGGCGCGGAGATCGATTCCGCGTGTGTGTTGCAGGACACCTCCGACCAGTGCGCCACACATGCGACACACTGTATGTAATAGGTCCAAATTGTGAAAAGAAATCGTAAGATGTGAAATAAACGCTTTGAGCACAACTTTTACAACATTAGTGAAAGCTTGTGGAAATAAAAGCTACTGCCATTCATAGAGATGGTCGAGTCTAGGTATACGTTCAACTGCAGATTCGGAGGCAAGCTCACTGTATCGCAACCGGGGTTTTTTCATGAGGGCAAAAAATTCTGCTAACGGTTAGCATAACCCTAGAGCGACCTGGTAAGCCAAGCGGAAGTTCGATGTAAACATAAACCAGTATAAAAGAGAATAAACTTTTTTCACTTTCGTATGACAAATACAGGTTGTTAATCCGTACGCATTTGATTTTGATTTGAACGGTAGGTTTTCGAAGATTTTCACCTAAACTACAAGCTACCAGAACATACAGTTTCCCGTATTTATCTCACCTTCAGTAACTCAATACCTTAACATGGCGTGGGCAAGGTTCATGGCAAACCGATGTATGACAGAGAACATTTTTTATGAGGGCATCTCATACAAGCTTGGAAGTGTACCTGTCAAAGCTTTGTGCAATTGCAAACTATTTCTTCAAGCTCTACGATTTTGCTTCACCGTGAAGATCGGTGAAGACCTATCGACTGTTCGCAGATGAAAATTGTGATGCGAAACTGAGATTCATTCGCTGAACAGTATAATCTAAGTAAAGGAATCTGTCATTTCCATTAGGTAGGTCGTGGCTGATTCGCCAAACATCTACGGTGCGCTTGCCAAACGGTACAATCCAATTAGAGTCTGACCTTCAGTTTGAAGACCGTCATTTGACGGCTACAGTACCAAAGTTGTGAAGAATATTCTGTATGATGTAATAAATGCTCACAAGCTTCTAGGCGATCGTACAAATCTGTACATTTTATGAACTGTTTGTTAAATATTGTTGGTTATTCTCGTCGGATTTAAGTGAAAGTCGAGTCTCTCGAACACCTACGTTGAATTTTTTAGTGCCTCATATGCTGAGATCGCTCCAAATTTATCACTAAATTGTTCCTCCTGTGCCATCTAAGTGCGTAAGGCAATGGCCATTAAATAATTCATAACATTCATTCCTAAAGTCCACTAACATCCGCTAATTCCGAAGCAGTGCATAAGGGATGCAAGTGATTTGTGATCTGCTTACAAAATTGTACAGGAAGATGTCGACGTGGAGATGCTTGTCTCACGATCTCACGAATCTCCTCTTCAAAACAGCGAGCCTTGAGAGGAAACATCTACGTATTCCAAAACATTCAGTTATCAAAATGGCGACAAATGCGGTACAATCATAGATTGACGAAATTTCCTTGTCCATCAGGCTTCATAATAATCTAAGTGTTCTACGGACTAAAGACGGAACGTTGCGTTCTTATCGGGCGACTCAGTATACCAACACCGACTCCGGGAGCAAAGACTTTAGGACGGTGAAGCATTGTCACATACACGCAACATCTACTCCATCATCTGCTTACACACCCTACAACGCAACCAGTGAATTTCGCCAAAAAAGCGTTCATTAGTGGCGAATAAGCCAAGTGGAACCTAACTACTCTAATATAACAAAGAACTTGTCCAATCAGAAAAACATCAGTTTTTTCCGTTACAGCCTGTAAACCTTATGAGTATTAACCGCTCCAGTATTGAAGCATGCTCATATTTTCAATTCAATCTCTAATATAGGCAGGAAGGCTCAATGCATTCGCTTACTGTACTATTTAGAAATGTGAGCACGAGATCACAGATCGGTATCAATCACTCTCGTTGCTGTCTGAGTCTGTATTTGCCCTCTTGACATGAATGACTCACAATTTATTACACTGCTGCTGAGAAAGCGCTACTGGCCACCTACTCGTTACACAACAACGTGTCTCTCTGGGCAACTGTTTTCACGTATCGCTGTATATAAACAGGAGAAAGTCGTTCTCTATTTCGAAGTTGTTCCAGAGCTTTCCAACCAGAACTAGCGTCCTTCATGTTCTATCCATCACTTCCTATGAACTACGTTCTCTCCACAGCTAGCCTGTGATCAACTTCACGTTTTTTCTGGTGTTAGGAAAATTCGGATGAGTCTCCATTCGACCCTTCAAGGTAGTTCCACTGGTGTTGTTCTTCTTGGATACGTTACAAATAGCCTGGTGATGTCACGATGCCATTAATCCTTATGATTCCATTTCTATGTATTCTAAGTGATCATGTCAGCGTTACGACACTTAGCATATTCATACTAGCTGAACTGTTTGTAGAACAGGTTAGATATCTTCCTATGAGGAATCCAACATTGGACGATCTCTACTTGTTATGGTCTTCTACGAGTACCACCATATCTACGTTTCCCGTGTCTACCAGCTACACCGCCGATCCATTTTAAACTTTTTCTCCATCAGTCTTCGTTTTGTTGTTCTTCAAACACCAATCTTCGACGCGACCGAAAAGCAGACGAGTACGTTACGTGTTGGTTAATTCGATTTTTCCACATCTGATCTGTCTTGTTAGCACCTCATCATTCTGACATTTCCTGTACTTTTTGATCTTGGAGAAAGCCTAGATATGTGGAGCGAGTTTACATCACAGTCACAGCTGTGTGTCTCAGGCATTGCAGCGTAAGTGTAAAAAACACTGAACGCCTCATCGGACTCTGAAAATGTGATGGAAACGACGGCGGATCCGATGTTTTTCACCACCGCGATGGTGAAACCAACCTAAATGAACGGCTTCAACTTATTCACCAAGCAGATGAATTTTGAAAAATTCACCATTTATTGTTTACTCCTCAAAATCAAGAAATTTTCTATATTCCAACTGGAATTAATGCAACGAAAACATCAGTAATTTTCTCTTTCTTGCTTTTCTCTGAGGATTCTAATCTTTCATCTCACATCTAATACTTCGACGATCAGACGGAGAATCTTCTCAAACTTTGAATGTAGACGCAGCAGGAAACAATGAAGAACTTTTGATGTGAGATGCTTAAACAATCCTTGTATTTTATCTATACACCAGAAAACTGAAAACAAATTCTTTCCAAATCTGTCTAGCAAACGCGAGGTGTTATTTTATTTCTTTATTTACGCATAAGCTGACGTGTCGGCGAATTTCGCCTTCCTCAGAGCTTGTTTACTCCTCAAAATCAAGAAATTTTCTATATTCCAACTGGAATTAATGCAACGAAAACATCAGTAATTTTCTCTTTCTTGCTTTTCTCTGAGGATTCTAATCTTTCATCTCACATCTAATACTTCGACGATCAGACGGAGAATCTTCTCAAACTTTGAATGTAGACGCAGCAGGAAACAATAAAGAGCTTTTGATGTGCTTGCTGTAATAGCACTTGTATTGAAAGGTAGTAAAGCCATGGAAGTGTGTAACTCAGTGGGTAGAAGTAGCCACAGTTCACACTTGGTCATGGTTGGATCCCGGTTTCGGAGCAAAATCGGCTTCCAATCCATCCGGCGTGCAAATTGGCACTAGACCAGTTTGAGAGGATATAAAACACTAACAGCATACATCCGTTGGTCATCGAGGGCTTTTTTATAAGCCAAATATGCATTCAGTCATGTCACGGTGAATCCCTTTATTCCTTCAGTATGTATAGACTCCAGTGTTAAACTTATCGCGTTTGACTCGTATCTCTTGCTCGTTCACATCTTGACGTGTTGCACTCTATTACGTGATTCTTCACTGCATTCTTGCTACCGATCGACAATGTCACTATGCTTCTCGGTCAATGGCTGATCAACACCTGATGATTTTTCGTTTTGATCAGCAGGTGTCTGTAGAACGTGAGAACAGAGAACAGCACTGAATTGATGGACCTTCCTTCCTTCGATGGCGGTTATTTGCGCAGCAGGCGAACCAACAGCAATCGTGTGTAGAACCGCCGCTCGATGACGACTGTGCCTCCTCATTCACACCACACAAACCTTAACATTCATCCATCTTTCCTGTCCTCATCATTCATCTTTCTTTCTCGTTCATCATCATATGCATACCATCCCTCCGTGTTACTCTGACTTACTATCAGGTGCTATTCCATTTCTTTTTGTCCTACTTGAATTCCTAATGGCTTGCGAACACGTGCTAACTTCAATGCTATCGCTATCGTGTGTGGATGCAAACTAAAATTGAGGGCTATGTGTATTTAACCACTATTTCAGAAGATGATGAAGCTTATCTTACTAATCACCATCATTACTCTGAGCGGTAAGTTGTTGTTCAACAAATTCTGTTCACTCTAACTTCTTGGCCTTTAACTCCATAAGGCATTGTTCACTATTTAGTTCTAACATCGTAGCGTCTTTCGTCAATAGTGACGTATTCAAATTTCAGTCTTTGCTAGTGATCCTAACGATCCATTCAAATGTGACAAAAATGGCAAATGCCCTCCTGGAAGTAGATGTGAGGACGGGACTTGCTATGGTATGTTTCTAATGCAGAATTTCCTAGGATAGGATTCGTAGCGTATTCGTAGGATTCGTAGGATTCTAGGAACGGATTACTCACCATCTCAACATTTTTTATAGTGAATGTCCATCTGATGCTTAAACAATCCTTGTATTTTATCTATACACCAGAAAACTGAAAACAAATTCTTTCCAAATCTGTCTAGCAAACGCGAGGTGTTATTTTATTTCTTTATTTACGCATAAGCTGACGTGTCGGCGAATTTCGCCTTCCTCAGAGCTTGGAAAGGTTAAGTTGACAGCAATATACACGGCCAAACACTTCCATAACCAGGCGCTCTCTTTTTTTCCCTGTGCTTTCTATAGTCAATTAAATGCCTACTAAGTAGAGGCAAGGGTATAGAAAACTATTGTCTACCCTTATAATTTACACAAATATTTTTCTTCCGGCGCCTTTTATTAGACAAGCCACAGAGACTTGGTGGTGGGGACAGAATAAAGGCGGCGAAGATAGGTATCAAAGAGGACGGTGTTAAGGGCTGCTAAGATATCTCTGCTTCCCGTGGCGGGAAATTGCATTCTGAATCCGCAGAGTAGCAAAGTTGTTGTTGCTAAGAGAGTTGCTAGCAGTATTCTTAACGAGATCGGCCTATATGAGTTGATTTCAACTCAGTGTGTTAGGTAAAAAATAGTCCTCGGAAAGCGCTCTACTTAATTCGATAAGAAATGAAGCGTTTGGACTGCTAGCACTTTATAGTCATTTGTAATGAGAACAGTTTTCAATTTCTAGGGAATCACTTGTGATGAGTTACATTGATTCGCCGTGCCATTTGTAAATTTTTTTTGTCACTTTTTTCTGTCTTTTTTGAAATTAGGAAATGAAGTGGATTCTTTTTAGGACGTCCTGACTGTCCTCAAGTGATGATGCCAAGAATGAAATCCGGCTGCAAAATGATTCTGGTGCCAGATGAACGAGACTGTCCAATGCCGAAAATCATCTGCAACAAGGAGAATAGGAGTTAATTCACTTCCTGTCGTCATCGTCTATGATCTATACCGAAAATAAAGCCAAATGTGAACCTCTAACTTTCCGTTTTGATCTTATTCCAAAATTCGTGCATCTCCTCTCCTTTTTTCCTCTCCATTTATTGCACGTCCTCACGTCCTCTTTACGATCGTAGTGGCGCAAATTTTCTGTACAGATTATAAGAGAAACACGTTTCTTTTTTTTTACGCGAAACCATTTTCATACCAATTGAGCTCTGTCTCCTCTCCTACTATAAGGACCCCAGTAGCCGAAAATTGTTAACAAAATTAGCTCGTGAAGAAGTAACTCATCACAGTTACTTTCAAAAATCCTTCGTGATTTCAACAGCCAGTTAACGTGTAGGCCAAAGATTAAGTACCCAGTGAACATATTTCAAGGATATCTTATTTAACTAGAATTTGCAAAAGAGTTATCCACGTGTTTTTCTACAAGGTCTGTCGAAAGTCACTTCATGTTGTGCATAACCAATCGTCAATAAAGTTAGAGCAACCATGTATGAAGTAAAATTGAGAACTTACTAACATCACTTTCTACTTTTTGAGATATTAAGGGGATCGGTAAATTTCAAACTCGAAATGGTTCAGGATGTGGAGACGTTTACTGCGAGCGTGGATACTTTTGCAATCCAGACACAACGACTTGCGTTTTGAGATGGGATTGTCCGCCAGTGCGGAAAGTACCGAGCGATGATAAATGCACTAAACTGGTAAAATCCGAATGTCGATCTCATCATTTCAAATCTGGCAGTTCTTGACGACTAGTACATTCTTTCTGTTGTTGACCGATCTCGAATTCAAGAAGACGAATGAAACTCAGTCCGTTGTGTGAGATTCCCTAGGAAAATAGAATCTTATGATCATGTCCATTCGAAATGAAATGATTTTCTGATGGTTTGAAATTCGTAGTTGCAAAATGATTGTGAGACTGATCGAAAAGGAATGTAAGCATCGTTCAGGTTTTGGATGATGACGACTGCTTTGTGCCCGTCAACATCTGTGAAGAATGGAAATCAATTCGACAAAAGAGAAATGCGGACACGAAAACCAGTAAGAATAATTGGCTGGTTGTCTGATCATCAACAAAGTAGCAAATTAGATCAGAAATTGAATGAAAGCTTTATGTGTGTAGCTGAAATGGCACCAGAGCAGTAGACAGACAGATGGCCAAATTAAGTGATAATGGGCTATTTTCCGTCATTTATCGGTTCAGTTATATAATGACATCGCTAGCCGACAAGAAATCCAGAACTCACGTAGTGTAGTCCTAGCTGAAAACTTCTGGGTATGCAACAATGACATCTGGTACCACTCAGTCGTCTCAAACATAGTGGAAAGAAAAGTAGAACTTTATCATCTTCATCCATTCTTTTCATTCCATTCCATCCCACCATCTTCGAGCAGTTATGCCCACCAACTTCCGTTGTTAATTCAACAGCCAGGTTTCGACCGATATTTTCTGGTATTTTTGCCACCAGTGCTCTGAGTTAGTAAGACGAGTGGTTCCGTAAAGAAAAACTGGTCTTAATCCCAGTGACATCAGTGTCGTTTTCAAATATCGTCGATAAATGAAGGAAATTGCTTAACACCAGCATGGGACAACGTATAATTTCTCTTGGTACACGAAGTACATCGTCGAAAAAAGGTTCTTGTAAATTACAAAATTAAGAGAAAAACGCTCCATGAACCCCATGTGGACAACATTTTTGTTAGAAAAGCGAAGATTGGATAAAAATATATAATAAACAAGCTCCTTGGAACAGAAGAGAATCGGAGAAATACGACCTCGGCAGAGGACACATCGGCCACTATGTCCACCATGTTAAACTCGTACAGATGGTATATTGTTGTGTAAACCTTAAAGCATACATTCCTTGGCATATGTTGAACATTTTACGTTCATATGTGATCCACTTGTACATACCGTCTTCCTGCTGACCATCGGTTGCCTCAGCCTCAGTAAGATGCCGTCGCATACTTGCTGTAGGACAGTGTCGCTTATAATATTCTGCTTAGAGAGTCTACAAAGCATCATGCTTTTATGCGTTAATTCTAGCCGTCTTCAAAAGCTGTGACCAACGTGTTCTAGACTGCTTTGCAATCGTTCTTTGCACAAACGACTTGTTTCCACGGTACGATAGCTGAGCTTGTTTGCACCAAGTGCAAATTTTCTTGATTTCTAACGTAATCACGCTGATAAGTTCTAAATCATCGATGTAAATAATCACAGTGAACATCGTGGATTTCCAACGAGAATGATTAGAAGTCTTGCTCTCACGGCGTTTTGGACGAAACTGACCAAATTCTGAAAAATGTCACCATTCACAGATAACTGTGATGATTCATCAGAGAACTCTTCTGTCTAATCAGTATCAAGTAGCTTCGAAATTGAGGATGGTATCGATGGCAAAAGTTGATTCAATAAGCGAAAAAGGTCTGTTTTCTCGTTCCACTCCAAACGCACTGTGGACTTGTTATGTCGACTTTTGATGTTTCTTTTTATTTCTGCCTCTTTTCCTTTGTTCTGTAATTCCATTAACTATTGAATAATTCGATTAGGAACGTTGAATCCCACTCTCCCCATAGCACACCAGAGCCGTTCGTTAGGCCACGCCCGTTCAAGGGACGTTAAAAACGCCACATTTATAGCATGGTGCATTCTTTCTTCTGTTTTGGCGATACGGCTGCCATCAGAAACTCATTAAGCTCTGTCGTTGCAAGCATTTGCTCTTAGCTGGTCTAGTGGATGGAGTTGTAGAACTCCATGTAGGTTGTTCTACTGGAAGATTGACATCTCGCCGCACGTCGCAGTCACCGCGAAACGCTTCACTTTCATGCTCATGTCATGAAATACTTCTGGAGATCATTTCTATATATCATAATTAAGGGTTTGACCAAATTTCCACTCATATTGAGTGTTTCACAGAAGTATACTTCGTCTAATTAGTCAGACAGTTTAACAAAAATCATGGTAAGGGAGCAAAATCAACGTTTCTTATTACAGTACAATGTCCGAAAAACGCCGAGTTTCGTGAATGCACGAACTTATGCCCCGAGAAGACATGCGATAACTACCTCCAGGTAACCAATGCCATTCTTCACCTCATTCTAACCTATAGGCAGTACTCTTCTGCTTAAGAATAAGGAGTTCTAGGTAAAGGCTATACCATCTAAGAATGTCAATGTTTAAATATCAAACATTACAAATCATTCAATCGCAAAAATTACAGAGGTCACCCTGCTTCTCACTGAGATGTGGCCCTCCAGGATGTATGTGCAAGGAAGGCCACGTTCTACTGTCCTCTAACAAAGAAGAGGGCTGTGTTTCTAGAGAAACATGCGCGTGAGTACTCAATAAGATACTTGTTACGGTATTTAGTTAGCATTTGCACTTATACATCTTTGCAAATAGTGCCAATACCAGCGAAAATCCCATCAATTGTCATTTTACTTGTTGAGCAGTTTTCGTAGCCCTCAGGTAACCGTGCAGTAATCCAAGGCCTTTACTTAACGAACTCTTTTAAAACAGAGTGTTCCTCATCCATCAACTACGTTTTAAATCTCTTTATGGAAATCAACCAGTTAAATAATGAATACTATGGGGCATTACCCTTTCCGGGGGAGGGGTGGTAATAGCGTGTTCGACCCACACCGTAGAGACGTGCCGTCCGGAGTTCTGCAAATATCTAGGAATCGTTATTGTGGCACTTCGAAATCACAATGTTCATTTTGCTAAAAAAAAAAATGGCTGAGAGAAAAGCAAAACGAAGGATGCGCATGGTGTGGTAGTGAACGCGCTATCCCCCGGAGACGGTGATAGCATGGTCGATCCCCATCGCAGAGGCTTGCAGTCCGGAGTTTTGCAAAATATCTCAGCATCACTATACCACAGTAGTCTCTTCAGAAAACGCCTAATTAGAATGATATGCTACTTTCAGGAAACTGAAGAAGCTTAATTCATTAAAGAAGAATACCACGAGAGACCTGGTGGCCAACTGACTCTACGTGTAGTCATGACACATCCTCCACAACAATGTATATAATACATAGCAGAAATAAATCTTTATCCTATTATTCATCAATATGGACAGAAAGCTTACGACAATTCAGATTGGTAGCAAATAAATAATATAGTGCATACACCTTTGTAATAATTTCACTAGGCCATTAACATAACGCCTGAGATGCAATTGTACACTGTGTATGCGTGAAAGGTGAAGAAGGACGAAGTGCATTGCATGCAATGCATTTACTTCTCGGTGGTTTATTTTGCTGCATAGCGTTATAGATTTTGTGGCCAGCCGAGAAATCTTCGTTCTGCACTTCCAAATGTAGAAAGAACCTTCTTAGGAACGACTTCACTGATCAGTAACTTGACTGATGATAACTGATTGCTACTCGGATTCCAGCCGCCATGGTGAGTCACGATAATAGTGTGGTACGGAGTGAGTATAAAAAATCCCAAAATAGAAACAACATTAGCTACAAAACACGCAACGGCCATAGCAAATTGAACTATTGCGGCTATGAGTTAAAAATAGGTGAAAAGCTTTTAAAATGAAGCTATAAGAACAACGACTTCAAAGTGATATTTTTCAACACGGGTTACCTACGTCAACATTTCACAAAACGAGCTTGAACAAATACTCTTGGCACACTGAGCTGCTTCTGGTGGTTCACCGTTTGACGATGTAAGTATTCTTTACGGACACATCGAAAGCCGGCTGCTTCAAATAAATCCACTAGTTCTTCTGAAATAAAGAATGTATTGAATTGCCTGGTCTACAAAAAAGTGGAAGATAATGCAAAAACTTAAACATGTGGCATATTTTCAGAGATATCAAGTTTTTTCGTGAATTCTAACTGGTAGAAAATAGCTTTCCTAAGATCACCTAGGATCCACCCAATTTGAAGTGCCAGGAACATTCTACAGCGTCCAAGATAAGAAACGAATGAGTGATATACGGATCTTATGGCCAGTTTTAGCCAAGAAATGTGCAAATAATGAACCTAGCCGGAAATAAAACGCTCGTGTTCCATCTTGTCTCACATAAAAACGGTCAGAAAGCTTAGCACCACGGCCAAAACGTATCATTGCGTAGTCGTTTACAGCGTAATCGCGTACAACTACTGAACCACCAGCCTAAAAAAGTTGAAATAAGATATTTCAAATCAATTTACAACTTCAAGACATTTTCAACGATTTTCAACAATTTACGCACTTCTCGACCCCACAACCCAACAATATTATGGAAGAGACAGCGCCAAATTACTTCACGACACTTTTTGAAGTGTTCACTATTTCCAAACTTCATAATTTCGACTTTCTGAAAAACAGCAGAGCAATTTCTCAAAGAAAAATATAATATCAACGCAGCTACCGTCAACAATCCGTGCCACCGTATATCTTTCCAGAGAAAAAACTTTATTCTTTGTTCAAACACTTTTCAAAACGTGACTATTGTTATGGAAACGAGAAAAAGAAGAACTCGTTGCTCAGTAATCATGAAGTTTCCTGCAGATCGGATAAGTAAATAAACTGATATAGTGTCAGGAATGATGAGCAAATAATTACGGCTATCAACTCAACATTTGTGTTAAATAACTTTAGCTAATATACTACCCATACGTGGTGAATTTCAATGGGTTAATGATGAGAAATTGCATAGAGGAATCAAATTACCTACAGAGTACGTCGTTTTCACGGCAAAGAACATAAAGGATAAATGATAAAGCATTGATCAACCCCTGAGGGATGCGCCATGTATTCGACTTCATTGAGCATCGTTACAGTAAACAATAAGTCAGAGTTGAGCAAATAACATACCTTGACATATTTGCATAAGTTTCTTATAGCGATTTTATGTTTATCAGGATGAATTGCAGAAAGCACAAAAATCACAGTAGCAAGATCAGCTTCTTCAGAGAACTCCGTTTGCTCCGAGGGTACAGAGAGATCGACAAGAAAAATTTCTACGTCAACCTATGAAACATAATTATTTGAACTCTTCAATTTAAAAAAACCCTCCTGATTTTCCTGCCACACTCACATTGAGGCGTTTAGCCCTCTCCACACACATCTCGACGGCACGTGGCGAAAAGTCGAATGCTTGGAGTCGAAAGTTAGAGAATACTGACTTCAAGGGAAATAACATATTGCCAACACCACATCCAGCTTCAAGATACGTGAGCGCAGCCTATAAGGTGGATAGAAACACACATTAAGCAATGAAATGTTGAATATGTCACAAATAACAAAAATATCATCACAGTAAGATTCATATCACTGCAAATTTCTTGTATATCTTGTGCACTCCATTTGCGATCTTTGAAGAATTTCTCATGATTTCTGTGGTAAAACCGATCCCAGTTCTTCTGTGCTTCGATTTCTAATTTCTGTTGTTTGAACTGGCTAACAGTATCCTGAAAAAAAGTCAAATGCCTTTACCACGTTGCAACGCCTAAATGTGTTCTTCCTAAGTCCACTACTTCTCACTGAGAGGTAAACCATAATTCATGGAGATCGAACATCAGTGCATGTCGCTAATAGTTACAATACCTACGTGCCTTCCAACATAAACTGTGAGGGAGCACGAATTCCACAAAAAAATCATAACTTTAACTAGAAAAGAACACAAGGATATGATCTATTTCAACCTTTCTTTTCGATCACATTGAAAAACCTACAAAAAACAATTCTATGCAGGACAAACTTCGAATCCCGCATGGTGTGGTGGTGAACGCGTTACTCCCCGGAAAGGACAGTAGCGCGTTCGTTTCCCACCGCAGACACCTGCGGTCAGGAGTTTTGCAAATATCTCAGCATTACTGAAGTTATACGGTTAAAATTGTAGTCTTCGAAAATTTATTACTAAATGCTAAGCATTATACTTGAGAAAGAGCTATAGCTAAAGAGTGTAACTGACTTTGCCTCATTGTTCCACATAAGCATTATATATATATATATATATATATATATGCATGTACATTACATACATACGCCTATATAGGTCCCCTACAAGTAAGCTCCCTATGTACTCTAGGAGAGACTGGCATGCTCCCGTGAGTATACCCAAGCCCTATGTTCGGAGCTCAGCAAGCTATACATGAGTGCCAAAAAACCAAACAAGGTAAAATAGACGGAAGTCATTCAGCACAACGGAACAAATCCACACGATAACGAGATTCATTGAAGCATCGCGAGAACGAAAAAGACCGCTCTGTCCCAGTTTCACCGATTCATAGAAGGCTTCTCAGTTGAGATAGAAGCAATCATGGAAGCCCTGAACAATCAGAGAGTTCTTACTCAGCATATATTCTTCGTGAGCTGTATAAAAGTTTCACAACCAAGGTGTCACCATTGTACGACGATATTAACATCGACGTCAAAACAGGGCTTAGGCAAAGCGATACCATCTCGCCAAAATTACTTACCACCACCGTCAAGAACGTCATGAGAACATTGGAATTGGATAACATAGGAATGAAAATCGATGGCCGGCAATTATACCATGTTCGCTTTGCTGATGACATCGTCCTTATAACAACAAACATTAACTAAGCGGAACAAATGATTGCCGCTTTTAATACGGCCAGTGGAAAGATTGGTCTTCGAGTAGATCTCACAAGAACGATCTTCATGAGAGACCGATTGGTTTCGCATGCTCCATTCGCGCTCAACGGAACGAATATCTCCGAATACTCCACTTACATCTACCTAGGTCACGAAATCAACACGATGTACGACTTGGCTCCAAAGTGGAGCCGGAAGAAGAGAGCGGCTTGGGAAGCCTTGAAGAGCACCGAGGATGTGGTGAAAAGAAGAAAGAACATCCAACTTTATACCCACCTTTTCGATTCAATAGTACTTTCTACCCTAACACATACGTCAAAAACCTGGTAGCGGTGTAAGCAGGACAGTCGAAAGGACGATCCTAGGAGCATCCAGTGTCACACCAGGAAGAGAAGAGATACGAAGATCCAACCTGCATCAACGACCAAAAATGAAAGATGCCGTTCTATGCGTCAAACTGTCGAAGACAAGGTGGGCAGGACAAGTAATGTGTATGAACAACAACCGATGGAAAACAGCCGTTAGTGACCTGCTTCCTCGGGATATCAAACGTACTGCAGCGAAATCATTGACCCGATAGTCACAGTTCTTCACAAAAACCCTAGAAGAAGCGAGTCCCTTGAGCGAGCACAATCTACTGGGGTACTTTTGCACGCGACAGGGAAAAATGAATAGAAGATTCACTGGTGCCTTCTCGCGTTATTTGCTGATCAACGAGACGTTAGGTGATGCTGCATACACATGCTTATATAAATATATATATATATATATATAAAATGTATATTGATCATGTGCGGACATATATTCATGCCTGCATCAATATATGTTTGAGTACAGGCAAACTGTACCCCTACCATACGATACGACGACTCAGTGTGTGAACACTGCAATCATTAAACTGAGAAGTGAAAGGAAAATGGATTGAGCGAAAGATAACATAGGCTTCAGGATGTTACACAAGCACTGAATAGATATCAAAGAGTACAAAAAATACCTGGTATCCATCCACTTTTTGACTCCGCAATTAGTCTTCTCTCAACATGGACGGTGTTTAGACAGAATTAGATATCCGTTGGGTTAGTATATGCGCCTGCTAGAGAAAGCAGGACAAAGCAGGACATCATTTCATGTGAGACAACAAGACGGGAATTCTAACCTACGTCGATAATCAAGGACTACAGACGCTGCTGAATAACTCAAGACTGCGAAAATCAAGTCAGCTCTTCATAAGAGAAATATCAGCTGGATTCCTCATGAGCAACAGTTTTTGTCTTAAGCAATAGGTGAAAAACAATCGCCCCGAGACTTTTGTATTTATGCAATGACGAAATACATGCAAGAGACAAATTAACGCCTTCTTCATATCAGTGGAAATATCTTTGTCTCGTTTTCACTATTAAATAAAACATTCCATTCAGTGCGCACAAGCCCGTGTGAAGCTCGTGTGATATGTCTGTTGGAATCAAAATGCAAAACAGCGTACCTTTTACAGAGTATTAGAGCAGATATCGATTAAGTTCTACAGGAGGCGAAGCCCAGAAAACAGAGATAACGGTACGTTTGGGCTTGTATACGAAATAAAAGTGATCTTTACGACTCGTCCATTAGAAGTCAGACTACGCCATCACTTGATAAGGACAGGACGATTGGTGGCTTTGCTTAGGTTTGCTCGAGTCACTCAGGCGCCTATGTCATGTAGGTGATATTTCATGAAAGCTAGGAGTAGGGAAAGAGGACGTATGGACGAAAAAACACAGTTCAGGAACAAAGCTATATTGGGGCAAAACCATGAAAAAGGTGGTACGATATCCACCAACTCGTGAACCAGCTGTATCCTTTTATACTGTATATCATACCACGTTCAACTTCTGTACTAATGGTTGTAAGCACGGCCGAGAAAAAAAAAGGATGAAGGATTACTGAGACCAACACAATATTAAGGCGAAAAAAGTACCCGCAACTCAAAAATCAAGCAAAGCAAGATAAACTCCAATTAAGAAAGATGTAATACTGAAAAACATTCGCATATGCTGGTCTTACTAAATTTTCCCCACAACTTTTCTACTTCAACTTGAAGGATAAACCCTCTAGCCCTAATGAATTTGTTAAAATCCTCAAAAATCATAGAAAAAAACCACGATTTAAGAGGAACCAACCAACCAACCTGTCGTCGTAACTTCTCTGCCTCTTCTTCGGTTAGCTGCCGATATTTAGCACTAGAAATGCTTTTGGAAAAGGGCTCATTTTTCATCTCAAAGGAGCAACGTGCATTAAAATGATTCAAATTGCAGTGTTAAAAATATGCAGTAACAAACACGCGTGTCACTTTGCAATGAATGTGTGCAACTATTGAGAAATGTTCATTCACAAAACACCAAGAACAAGGAATTAAAAATCGACGGGCAACAAGATATCAGAAATAAAAAGGGAATATTTCTACAGATAGATTCTTCCAGTATTCAACTAATGATTCACTCACTGATTTACAGAAAATATACTTTTTGAAACAACGAAGCCTCACCGAGCGCCATCAAGTTCAATGCCGATCGAATCCTAAAGTCATCTTAGTTGTTCCACAACTCTCAACAGCTCGAAAACTAACCAACCAGGAGTTCTTTTTTGGACATCGGTGAATTTTCCATAATCGTATTAATCATGTCTGTGGCCTAAATTTGTCAAATTGAGCTCTGGAGATACGACGTGGTACTGACAATGATAGGTGAACGCTCTCATAGGATTTCAAATGCTCAACAAAAGAAATACTCACTATACGCTTCCGCTTCTCTACAGTCTTCAACATCAAAGATTCCATCTGAAGGACCTTTCTACCGTTCTCGGCTACCAGTGGATCTTTTGACTTCTCCAATGACGCGAGTCTCGACTTCATTTGACCAATCTGAACAGTAGAAAGCCAAACAAAACGCTGCAATAATTCTAAAAGCTAGTTACGAAACAAAAGCATAACGTTTGATGCTGATGAACCCAAGAGAGGCGCCATGCATCCGACCACATCTACCATCATAGAAGTGATTAGATGCACTATTAAATGTCTATACAATAACTTGTAGCCGACTATCGATGTTCGAGGTCGGTGTTTTCTACATTCTCATAGATGTTTAGTAGTAACTTGCCAACTCAGAAGGATGACTGACTTGGCTTGCTCGAACAAGGTGATTGAGTAACGAGAACGCGCGTATTGCAGGAGGCGTCTAACTACTATGTTACATGACCGCTCTATTACTAAATTGACGATTGACGGACAGAATTCAGTATAACTTGGTTCAATGCCGATTTGTGCTCTCCAGACCAATCCCGTTAACGAGTAACTGCTGATAGTATATGTCAATAACAAGGGAAGGAAAAAGGAGAAACGAAGGATTAGCATGGTGTGGTGGTGAACGCGGCTAGCCCACGGAAAGGGTAATGCGTGTTACTGCCGAGAGTGCCAGTCTTGAGGATAAAAATAGAGATAGTACGTTCGATCCCCATCGCAGACACCAGCGATTGTGAGTTGTGGAAATTTCTCACCATCAATGTGACTAGAATTCAGAATAGTCATTGATGGAAGTACCTTGCGTTGCAGCTCAGCGATTGTCGAGCGTAAGGCCTTGGTTGTCAGCTTGTTTGAGACATCTTTCAAGTCTGACAAAAAGCAATATAGTTAAACTATATATATATATATATAATATGTATATATATGTATATATAGTATGTATATATGTGCTGATAAAAACTATATTACAGAAAGTATATTATTTGAAAGTTGGATACCATTTTGAATTTCCTTATTTTGAGCTGTGAGACTCTTCAACTCCTCAGAAAGGCGACCGATCTGTGAGTCGAAATCAGCAATTGCTGCTTCGTCGCACACTTCAAGGTTTTCCTCCAAAGAAAAAGGAATAACAGAGCTTAAAAAAACCATGGCACACACACCATAAGGTCCTACAGTTGGACAGTAATTAACAACTTTAGAAAAACACCTAGAGTGCTCACTTGATTAGCATAAAAAATTTTCTGCTTTCCGATCATCTTCTCTTTCAACGTACCAGATGCGGCACAGGACTCCAATACCTTCAGAACCAGCTAGAAAAACATTTTTCTACAGGAAACATACTAAGCCACACTTCCATATCAAACGGATCGCATACAGTTTTTCCAAATTCTTGCCGAAGATTCGTGTAGACATCCGTAGCGCTATAAGGTCGATTTTGTTCAACCATATATTCCGTGATTTTAGCGAATGCTGAAAAATATAATCACATGTTATTATATATCAAAGAAGAAGAAGAAATATCAGAAGTACCTTTCTGCTCCAAGTCATTCTTAGACATTTCCCAGGATATTTCAGTTAGAGGATGAAACCTTTCTGAAGAATTTTTGCAAATAAAAGAAACAACAGCTGAACATCAGAATTCAAGAACTTCAACCTAGGGATTTATTCTGCTCCAATTGAAAGCTGCGCTCTGTTGACGAGTCCGAAATGCCGGGAAAGCCCAGTTTTCGAATCACATGTGTTCGTTTTCTTTGCTTGTCCTATTTTGTATCTTGTTGTTCTCTTCGTTATTGGAATTCGTTGCTTTTCGTATGTTGCATTTCTTCGTTATTCCTTGTATGTGCGGATAAGTCAGAACTGTAGTCCATTAAAGGATAAAGCTCTCGGTGTTGATCAATCCCTGAGGGATGCCCCATGCATTTGACTTCATTAAATATCGGTAAAGGTGATTGAATGCATATCTGGCCTTTACAATGACTTGCGGTACCCTGCCGATGTATCGAACCAGTGCTGCTACCCTCCCAGACAAGTCTGGTACCAATCTGTCGAGCCCGGAGGGAGGGGGGGCTTGATGGGCCATGGGTGCGGCGATCTATTCCACGTGTGTGTCACAGTGTCGCCTCTAACCACTGCACCACACGCGTCCCAGTTTAGTCCATTAGTTCGGCTTCCACTTTTGATTCCGATTTTTTGTTATCTCGGCAGAGCAGGATACATTTCACTGAGGAGAACTTGTTTTTCAGTTATATACTTGTTTGCGAAACCTAGCTTGTTTTCACTTTTCAAGAGTCAGACACGGAAATTTATGTTAAGAATTGTTGCTGCTTAGCAACTAAGTGAAGCAACCACTGGTTAAATTGATTTCGAGACGTTTTGACTGCTTCCTCCACATGGTGTTTCTAGGTGCTGATGTAAACGGCATGGAAATGCAGAGGCAAAAACGAGTTACCGATTTCTTCTCTTCTTCATCTACGAAGGAAACACCTACGAACACCAGAACACCGTTTTTTGAACTTGAAACGAAGCCGATTGTTAAGAAGAAGTTGAGACTTTCCATTGATGAAAATGATTTGAAACAAACCATCCTCGATTTTGGTCAGACGTGTGGAGGACAGTACTGTAAGCAGGTAGGGTCACGATATGTCACAGTGTTGAACTACGGTCTAATTTGGAAGCGATAGATCGGATCGATCGCTGTATTTCTATCGGTTAACAGAAGTTTAGTGTGATATGATGTACTCGATAGTAAGTGCAGCAGAAGTGAAGTTGCACGAAGAACACCACAACCGATTTGCTAATATCAGTGAAGTCCAGATATCGCTATACTGTCTCAACTTATGGCTTAGGTATGTCTAATCATCCTAGATTTCTTCAGCTTCATTTCTTGTTTCCACTGATTTGCTGCTGTTTCTAGAAAGGAGTGTCACTACTTGTCCAAACACGGTTACATATTTCGAATTCGCCCTGATTCAAAATCCTCCCTAAGACGACGAGTGGAGAAAGTGATTGAGGTTGTTTTCTGAACCGATTGCCTTGTGCTATATGTTTCCTTTCTTTTAGGTAAACATTCTTGCTACAACAAGTTCGGAGTTTTGCAAATATCTCAGCGTCATCTTGATTGTATTTCACATAATCCCGTGCTGTGAAAAATTGTATTAGGCAAGAAATAAAAAGTTATAGTTGTGACTCTTACTACACTTTAGGATTTTGTGAATACCAGCTTGGGTTTCTGCTTCGATCTATCAATTTGGGGATGGGACAAAAGAAGAACTGTGTGGGCATCAATTCTCAACGAGGTTTTCATGCATTCCTATTGCATCCGTTTAACTGAAAATCTGTTTATTCGAGGTGGTATCTCTGTAATTGGTATTGCCATCTTTTCATCTTTGTCAAGACACTTGTATAGTTTGAAAAAAACAGCTTAGGAAGTATCTATTGCTAGCATATTTTCAAAAATAATGGAGTAAGTAAGTTTTTTTGCACTGGAACAAATCTATATCTCCCACTGGAACAACAGCGTTGGTTCAGGGTTCTACTTGTTACATTGCTGGTATTGCAATTACTGAACCTCTGGTCTCCGCACAATGTTCATCTACAGGAGAGGTAATGACAAGGCATTTTCTTTTCTAACCTACTATGATTTCTCGCAGTTTATCTAACCGTTACACAGTTTTATGTAAAACAACTGTCAGTTGTAATTGTATAGATTGTATTTATAGCTGATCTCAGACGGTGATCCGATTATCGGTGTGAATCGACTTTGGACTCATCCCACAGCAAGAATGAAAGGGATCGCACGTGAAATTCTCGACGTAGCGAGAAAGTGGTGCTTTACTGGAATTTTGGTGCCAAAACATAGGTAGTTATGCCTAAATAATTTATCTTTCATGAATTGGCCTCATTTGATGTGTTCAGGATTGCATTCAGTGAGCCATCAG
Organism: Angiostrongylus cantonensis; assembly: GCA_009735665.1. Lineage (NCBI taxonomy): Eukaryota > Metazoa > Nematoda > Chromadorea > Rhabditida > Metastrongylidae > Angiostrongylus > Angiostrongylus cantonensis. The sequence continues at coordinate 1,308,609 of MQTX01000127.1, read as the reverse complement.
ATGATGGCAAACGATTTGCGGAGAGATACGTGAAGTATGTCAGAATTTGTCTTGTCGTGATTTATATAGACAAACTATTGTTAATGAATTTTGTCTAAAGAATATGTTTTTGTGTACATGAGAAGTTAGACAACCATTTTAATATTACTCAGGATTCTTTTAACCCTATTACGACCGTGCGCATCGATTTCGATGTGCACCACAACTGCACTCCATTGACACGCCGTTCGATGGGTCCAGCCACTCGAAAATTGCCGGGCAGTGAAAGGGTTGAACCTTTTGTATTGTAACAACTATTTAACGCTTAGGGTTCACCAAAATGCTTCTCCTTCGATATGTTCACGATATGCTACTTTCTAATCACTTAACTCCTTGATGACCGTTCATAGTCAGTCGATGGTAATCGGTTGCTTGCCAAACAGTGATTTTATACTGGGGCTGGTTCATGAGTAGGTGTTCTCAGCTATACTTGTAAAATGCAGTTTCGAACTGTGGAATGAAATCGGTGGAGGTGCAAAATATGGAAAGCACAAAGAAAAGCACTTTAACTATTACCCAAAACCGTGCAGAAAGGTAATAACATCGATGTTAAATAACGGACGGATTTTTTTGTTTTGGTCACATACAGGAAGTGACCAAGAACATGGGAACATACAGAAAAGGACAGCAGATGTGTAGGAATTAGACAGGCATGAAAGTAATGTGAGGGAACGGAACTGTAGAGCGATAATCTTAACAAACCACTGCGACGTGTCTCCTGCACGATTTACAGACCGTACATCTTCATTTCAGCGCGCATTTCATTTTAGCTCCGTTGTCATGCAGTTGTGGAAGAGTTAAAATATCCACAAGTATTAATACATTGCACGAAGTCATTTCAATTTTTGACGCTACAAGACAATTGCCTTCTGCTCAAATTCTCTTAAAGTCTTATTGACCACTCCTTACAACTAAACGAACATGCTCGCAGTCGCTTCAACAAAACGTGGAAATTTGTGCAAACTGTACTTAGTTCGAGGTGTTTTCAACCCCTTATGTCTTTTTTTTCTCTGTTTGGATGTCTTTTGAGAAGGAAGTATGTGCTATTAACCTTCTGTTGTCTTCTTCCCCTTTTGAATGAATAGTTATCTAATATAGAGTTCTAGCTGGTATGCATATCCATCTATGGGGAACTAAACAGGCGTATTCGCAGTCTTCTTTGCTTTTTTTTCGGAAGATTGTAGAAGCATAGACTATTACTAGTAACATTAGTTCATGATGTCTTTCTGTTACTTGATGTCATTTCTCTTTCAGAAGCTCCTGCGATCCCGAAAAACCTTTTCTGGTATATACTGTTACTAAGTGACGTCATATCATGGTAATGGAGATGTGCAAACTATTGTTTCAAGCTCGTCCGAACTGAGCATTAAGCAAATAGGCCGTTCCTCGCCTTTTAACATTTCATTCTTATTTCGAAATATTCTTAGGCTATTACAGTTACTTTATGAGTAAACACTGTGAATAAAGAGTTATTTATATCGTCGGACAATTACATCTGATTGGATTCTCCACTGTACGTCAATGTCGTTTTAGCGGATTGGTCCTTAGCATGTTTCAGAACAGGTGCTTCACCACGACGGGTCAGAATCATGGTGAAATGTGTACAAGGAGAAATAACTCCATCATCTGGTCTGCAGTGTTTCTTGTAATGGTCTATCTACACAGTCATTGTGCTTGTTTTAGTTGTAGTGTACATAACTCCCAACGGTTTACCGCTTCATCGTGGCTGAGGTGCTCCTGGGTGTCAGGCTATGTTGTGCGAGTGGATTCACCACCAGCAGGGTCACCCAAGCTGAGAAGGAGTTCGGCGTTTCCACGAGGAAGCCTAGCTAAGAGCAAACTAATACTAATACCAGCATAAACCATTGTTCTGGTATCAAACTAGTCGCCTGGTGAAAAATCTTCCTCTGATACATAAGGGTGGCGACTGTCTGTGGTGGTGACGACCTGAGGCACACTTTGGTCTGGCTGACCTCGGGACTCCGGAGAAACAATGCCTAAACTAGCAAAGCTCCAACGAATGGAAATTATCCTAAGGCCCGCACAACCTGTTAAGACGGGCCATCCAAGTGTTCAAGTAGTGCACATAAGGGAAAGATTGACTATTTGTGTGGATTCATAACTGCGAGCTAGCGTTTTTTTTATTGATTTTGTGAGCCTTGTTGGTTAGTGTTATATTCCTTTTGCTGTCCACAGGCTCTATGTGACACATTATCATTTCCTTGTGAAATCGACAACAAATGGCACTTACCTCGAAGGTGTCGGAAGAAGTTTACAGGCCACTAGAGCTATTGATACCTGGAGAAATGTATAATGAGTACACGACTGCTACTTAGTAGAACATGTAAAGAACCCTTATAGAGGGCAATAGTTCCCAAAGTGCTAGAGAACACCGATGCTGCTTGGTGACGGATCATTGTACTTGTCGTAAATCATTTCGCTATCACGTAGAACAGTGTTGCTTTAAAGGCTTTTGTAAACTTTATTTTTTTTAAAGTGTTCTTTATTTAACACTGTTTTATACATGAATTTATTAATTTGATTCACTGACGATTACAAACTGTTCATCTGTCCACAGTTTCAAATCGTCATTCTGTCGACTAGTAGCTCTCTATAGGATAAATTAAACTGTAAATATGATTACGCACTACTATTTTGCGCCTGGGTGGTTTCACGTAGCGCTTACAGAGAGCCTATGTGAGGGCGTAGTGGAGGCCTAGTTCAAAAATTCAGCAACTTTTAAATTCGATCTAAGATGAACGAAAATTGTACCAAGGAAAGTGTTTAGAAAATGGCATGACAGATGAGATAATGAAGAAAGGATAACAAAAAGGACTAGTGTTATATACAATATTAGTGTAATGAATGCATTTTGCGAACAAATTTCTAGAGTGTGAGTAATTAGGTAGCATTGTCACTGGTAGTGTAGTCCGTTGTACACCGTTATGTGTTTCCAACTCCTATCCCAACTTTCCACAGGAACGATGCGGAAGCTGACTGTGATATTTTTGCAAGTAATCCGATATGAAGCCAATGGGATCCGACGGACGACGCAATAGTATCTGAAAGCAGACGGTCTTGCTTGGCCAACGATTGAAGTCAAGAGAAAAAGAGGTTAAGAGTTCCATTTGTATTGGACGCATAATTTTTCAGAAAGTCCACTTCGTTCTAAACCTGACTCTGTTCTAAAACTATTGATGCTACAACGAGTTGGAGGGTACTAAGATATCATGTTAGTATATTTTTCCATTCTTCTTGGGTGGGCATAAAATCACCAACTTTTATTGGTGTTGTCCTGACAAGTTTCTAAAAATCAGATGATGCGACGAAACCACAAACCTCAGCCAGAGCTTTTGTAAGTACGGGAGCGACGGTTCGAGCAAGATATATACCATTTTCAGAAGTGGGTAAATCGGTTCGATCGTGGACTATGCGTTCGAATCGATGACGATCTATATCCTCGTCATCTTCATTTCCACGTGCAGATTCAGCAGGAGAACTAAACAGATGACTTTCATGCCATCTGCTCAAGTGAGTGTGGTTGAAATAGAGGTTACTATGAAGGGTTACTCTTCATACAGGAAAATTGCTTACCTGGCATGATGTTCGAATGGTAATAGAATAGGTAGTTGTTGGCATTGCAATTTCATAGACCGTGAAAGCTAAAAGCTCTCAGAGTTGATCAATCCCTAAGGGATGTGCCATGCATTCGATTTTATTAAGCATTTTTGGAGGCGGCTGAATGTATATTTGAGCTTAAGAATAACTCGCAGTGGCCTACTGAACTATCGAGCTAGTGCTGCTGTCCTCCCAGACTAGTCCGGTACCAATTTGCCGACCCAGGAGGAATGGAGGGCTTGGTAAGCATGGGGCGCCCCTGCAATACACATGGGATCGATCGCCGCGCCCCAGGCCTACCAAGCTCTCGATTCGCGGTCAGCAAATTGGTACCAAACTTGTCTAGGATGATAGCAGCACTGGTTCGATATATTGGTAGGCCACTGCGAGTCATTGTAAAGGCCAGATATGCATTCATTCATCTCCAATGGTGCTTAATGAAGTCTAATGCATGATGCATCCCTCAGTGATTGGCCAACGCCGAGAGCTTTATTCTTTTAATAGTTTTGGGGTAGACTATCATAGTTATGGGCTTATAAACGCCACTGACCTTTACATCCTATTCAACCATCATAATTTGAATAAAAAATTTATATATGTGATAAACATAATGGAAGAAACCAAAGAACTGGTACGATTAAGCGCAACCTCTCTGTTCCACTTTCGATGCTTGCGGGACTGTCAAGAGCTGCTGTTTCTTCTAGCATGTCTCCACCCATCCCTTTGTATTCGTCATCTCTATCTTTCATCATTTTTAAATCAATCACTGCGTTTCGCCGGTAATAGTCTGGTGTTCGGCCTTCCTAAGATAGGAAACCATTTCAAAAACTGTACATCCTCGTCACTAACGTTAGAATTACTCACGTTATCCACGGCCATCGGGTCTGCCCCTGCTTTACTAAGTATCTTCAGATAATGGCCACCATCGCGAGCCGCTGCTGCGTAGTGCATCGACGTACGTTTATTCTATAATGTAAGCAAAGACAGAAAGCATATTAAGGCAAACATTCTACTCAAGACTCATTTGTTCGGCCTACATAATCGGGTGAGTTCAGGACGGAAGGGAAATGACCGGCGATGTAGCGAACAATTTTCGTGTGTTCATAGACGACAGCTGTGTGCAAAGGTGTACAACCGTAACGGTCTCTGGCTGAAATAGATATCTTCTTCAGTGTTGTTGTTCGTGATGAACGTGGTGATCAACTCACCGACTTGCTAACCCCTTGTGTCTCATTAATTCAGACATTCTTACAGAACTAATTTACGGATCAAATGGCTTTCTTTAAACGATATTTGTAAAGCTAGAGAGTAACAATACAGAGCTAAGTTGCTTTAATGCTCTCATGTGAACCGATAAATATGTGCTTTTGCATGATTTTACCATTCGTAACTAGTGAAATATCTCTTGGACTAGTTTCCTTATCTTGAATAATTCCAAACCATTTTCCTTATAATAGCCAATTTTGAGCATTAGCTCTCGTTGTCCCTTCCATCTCGCATTCGCCATGTAAGTTCTGATTTAAATATATGGTTAGCTGACCCATCCTTGCACGACGTGGAGCTTCTAGCATTTCAACCTCTGTTTCATCGTCAAGAACGCCGATCGGCGAAGGTGATCGCAGTTGGGTGTGAGCTTAGCTTCGGCCTCAGTGTCTATATGTTTTCCTCCTCATTAACATGTTGAATGATGATTCAATGAGCTTTTCACAGAAATCCTGACATAGGTCTGTCGCCCTTCGCCACTAGTTCTCGCCTTATTTTGCGGACTAGAGGGGGTTTGCAACCTGTCACCTGTATCATCTGTCATCTGTAGTCCCGTTCATCGTCAAGTGATTCGAGCGAACGCCATAAACCCCCATTTTTCCCTTGTCGCGTGCAAGAGTAGCCCAGTGGGTTCTGCTCGCTCTAGTGACTCGTCGACCATCATATCTTTCTTCTAGGCTCTTCGTGAAGAACTCTGACCATCGGGCTGGTGGTCTTCCTACAGTACATTTGACATCCCGAGGAATCCAGTCACTAACGGCTCTTGTCCATCGGTTGTCATTCATACGGATTACGTGTCCGGCCCATCTTATCTTCGACTGTTTAGCGTACAGAAGGGAATCTTTGATTTTCGATCGTTGACGCAGGTCGGAGCTTGGGATCCCATCCCTTACTTGTGTGAAACGGGATACTCCTAGCATCGTCCTTTCGGCTGCGCGTTCAATAACGCTGAGTGATACTTCATCCTGTTTACGCAGCAACCAGGCTTCTGACGCATATGTTCAAGTAGGAAGTACCGTTGAGTCGAAAAGGTGGGCACGGATTCGGGTGTTCTTCGTACTCTTCACTACATCCTCGATGTTCTTAAAAGCTCCCCAAGTTGTTCCTTTCCTTCTGCTAAGCTCAGGAGCTAACTCGTTCATCACACTGATTTCCCGACCTAGATAGACATAACTAGAGAATACGGAGATATTCGTTCCATTGAGCGTGAATGGGGCAAACGAAACCAATCCATTCTTCATGAACATCGTTTTTGTGAGATTTAGTCGAAGACCAATCTTTCCACACGCTTTATCGAAGTTCGCAAGCATGCGTTCCGCTTGGCTAATGTCTGGCGTTATAAGAACGACATCATCAGCAAAGCGAAGGTGATGTATCTGCAGACCATCGATTTTCACTCCCATATTATCCCATTCCAATGTTCGCATGACTTTCTGGAGGGTGGCGGTAAATAATTTTAGCGACACTGTATCGCCTTGCCTAACGCCTCTGTTGACGTCAACGTTGATATCGTTGTATAGAATGGTGAAATTTTGCTTGTGAAATTATTGTACAGTTCACGAAGAATCTTTATGTACTGAGTAGGGCTCCTTGACTACCAAGGGCTTCCATGACTGCATCTATCTCAATTGAATCAAAGGCCTTCTGTAAGTCGATGAAAGGCGACGATTATCGCTCAGATTTTCATCTTTCTGTTTGTGCTGTTGAAGTGTTTGATCTAGTAAGTTGCGTATCGGTGCACCCTTCCAGGCTCTGAAGAAGGCGATTCTGCAGAAACGTCAGCTACGATTGTGTTGTATGTGTGTTATTGTATGGAAGTAAACGTATGCTGTTTAACAACCTCGCGATTGCTAAGAGAAAATGACGCATTCATAATTTAATGCCGAGGTTAATAGAAAGTCGATCCTGGATACTATTACATCCTCCTTTATTTCATATGACGGAAGGTGTGCATGGCTATGGAAGAGATCTGAATAGTATTCGTCAATGATTTTCTCCATTGCTTTTCTGGACGCTGTAACTGTTCCGTCTGGGAGTCGGAATGCAATCATCTTGGTCTTTTCGTTGGCGAAGCTTCGGCGGGCTTTGTGAATGCTTTTCCCAAGTTCTGCAGCTTCAATCATTATTGCTGCTCTTCTCTCTTTAAGATCTTCTTTTATCGCTTGTCTGCATTGTTTCGCAAGTTCGGACGTTAGTTCGCGGTTCTATGCAGCTCGCGCGATTCTACTATTACATCCTCCTTTATTTCATATGACGGAAGGTGTGCATGGCTATGGAAGAGATCTGAATAGTATTCGTCAATGATTTTCTCCATTGCTTTTCTGGACGCTGTAACTGTTCCGTCTGGGAGTCGGAATGCAATCATCTTGGTCTTTTCGTTGGCGAAGCTTCGGCGGGCTTTGTGAATGCTTTTCCCAAGTTCTGCAGCTTCAATCATTATTGCTGCTCTTCTCTCTTTAAGATCTTCTTTTATCGCTTGTCTGCATTGTTTCGCAAGTTCGGACGTTAGTTCGCGGCTCTATGCAGGCGCGATTCCAAGCTAGCGTATCAGCTCGAGGGTTTCTGGAAACAGACGTTTCTTGGTGACTTTCGAACTCTCAGCTTTCATAACGCTAACGTGAAAATATTGAATGAACCGATCGTATTCCTCTTCGATGTTATCGACAACGGCATCTTCCCAAAAGCCAACTAATGAATCGAATAAGTCCCAGTCTGTGGTGGTTATGGGACTTTGGTTTTTGAATTTAGCGGCTTTTTCTACTTTCCGCGTGAAATAGAATCTAGCACGAAGGAGACGGTGGTCTGATCTCGTGTAGAATTTCGGGACAACAGCGACATCGGTTATGCAAAACCTTCTATTTACCATGATTTGCTATTTCGTTATTGTACTCTCCATTGGGAGATTCCCACGTCCAGCGTTGGGGGTGGGATCTTCTGGAATTGCGAGTTACCATGTATTGTCTTGGTCGCCATGATAAACTCAGATAATCGCTCACCTTGTTCGTTCCATTCTAATCCATGGGTCCCAATGTGACATTCCTCAAACGTTCTACTTGGTCCAATCTTGGCTCTAAAATCCCAAGTGATAACCTTGAAGAATGTGTAGACTTCTCTGTAGAACTTCTCCAAGTCCATATAGAACGCTTCGACTTGTTCTTCGTGTTTGATGTCGGCGCGTAAACGAAGACGATTGTCAAAGCCGGTACTGATCAAATCTCTTTAATCGCAAACGTCCGATTCGGGCTATTAGTTGTTCGAATGAATCGAATAATGGAACAAACTCGTATTGACGAGAACGCCGTCTCCGCCGACTCCTCTGATATCGCGCGTTGAATGGACGGCGCCGTCTCGTCTTGGCCAGGCCGGTGATGTCGTAGCTTATCTTTCTAGCTTGCGTGATCAAATCTTCTATCGACGACTCGGACGTGAGTGTACGCGCATTCTTGGTACAGATCGTCGCTTTAGTTCTTCGCGATCTAGGAAGGTTAGAATGGCGCTGAGAGTTTAGCAGCCTCTTTGTAATCGTCCCACCCAACGATGCCGAATTGGGGGCTCTTTCGAGGTCAGGATAGTAATGGCCGTTTATTTTACTGTGGTTGGCTTTTTCATACCGATATACACCTTGTTGGGCTCTGAAGTTGGGGCTAGAATACTGTCGGGTAGCTTTCCAGTGTTTTCCAGAGTGGACATAGAGCTTATTTGTTGGAGGCGACTCCTATCCTCCTCCCATATACTTTCCTGTCAGTTGATTGCAGGCTTTTGGCCAAATTGACTCGAATACAATTCGCATAAGTGAGAACGCACCTACACACGCATGCATGAATACGCCTACCAAATACAAAGACCACGTGCCAAATCGGCGCAGCAGAAATGGGGAGTCCATCCCGTGGATCCACTTGCTCTCAGGAACGCAAGGTCGCTTTTGGTTTGTGCATAACCCCCTATCCTCCACCTGGGGACGCGCTACGTAGCGTCGTGACTACCCAGCTCGAGATCCCTCAAATGAGGGAGATCCTTGGGGTTTGTAACCTAGCTAATAAAATCTTCCTTGATGGAAACAACCTCTACGATTGGACGACGATTGGACGGTTGGGAATACTGCAAGCAGCTGGAAAGCAACTCGCTTACTTTGCTACCTCGCATTTATCGTGTCATTTCGTAAGTGATGATTATAGTTCTACTCACCTGTCGCCAGTTTTTTCGATGTCATCAGTGTTTTAACCTTATCAAGATCCCCATCCTTTATCGCACGGTGGATACTATCGATTTTACCCTGTAATATTTGTTTTTGGTTTTGTTCCGAAATGTTTTGTTATTGAATATTTGTAATTACCATATACTCTGGTAGACCCTTGAGGAAATTAGCTGTTTCGGTGTTCGTGGTAGTTCTGTTTTGGAGAAGATCACCACAGCCTAGACAAGCCTATTAACAAACTTTTGCCAATCTGAATCACTTATGAAACATTGAATGTAATTTGGTCCTAATTATAAAAAAAATATTATGGGTGGTATTCGAGAGACTCTCTCAACAGTTTACCGCGTCATCATGGCTGGGTGGTGTTCCTGGATGTCAGACTGCGGTGTACAGCGAGGAATTCATCCCTTGGCAGAGTCTCCCAAGCTGAGAAGGAGTTCGGCGTTTCCATCAGGAAGCCTAGCCAAGAGTAGATCAATAACCAATACCAGGATCTACCACCGTCCTGGTATCGAAGTCGCGTGGTGGTAAATCTCCCTCTGATCCACTACGGCTGCGACTGCCTGTCGTCGTGAAGACCTGGGGCAGACTTTGGCCAGGCTGACCTCGGGACTCCAGGGAACCATAGTGGCTTAACCAGCAAATCTCCGAAAAGTGGAGATTATGCTGGGAGCCGCACAACCACCATAGTGACGAAGGTCATTAAGAACTGAGCCAACCACTTTTCAATTATACGAGATGGAGTTGCGATTGAGAACAGAAAAAACAAAAATCGTAGAGTCTGGTCCAAAGTAGCTTGAAATGCTAGATAGCTCATCACGTTGATTTCTGGTTTTGGAAGTGGACATCAACAAGTTGATGCATTTAATACGAAAGTGAGAAGTCGCAATACGTCCGTCAGTTTTTCAAGAAAATCCCCTAAAGCTTCGTATTCTATTTGAGAAACATACCTGAAAGCACGAGCTGTTCAAGCTTAGCGAGCTGGCCGTCTCTTATCCATTGCTGGATAGATGATTCCAGATAACTGGGAGCGACGCGATTGCGGAGCACCTCAATTATGAAGGATCTGCATGTAGTTTTGGAAAAGCCTATCGTTCTATCTAGCCTATTTCAACGAGTGTTATCCATCTGAGGTCCAGCACTGCACCTTGGTGAACGGGTGTTTTTACGATGGTGGGGCTCTAATGTGCAGCGGAAAATTGATTTTCTAAATATAATTACGAAAGTTTTATGATTACGTAATTATAATATAATTTATTTTTATAATATGATTACGAAAGTTGACGTTTCCATGAGAAAGCTCGTTGAAGGTTAAACTAACCTCAAGAGTGGAGTCACAAAGCAAGAAGTTGTTTGAACTGACAGCTGAGGTGGAGACAGACTATGGTAGTGATTGGTGAACCCCTAACTCTCTCACTGAGGATTCCAGAAGGAAAATAATAAAAGACTTTACTAGAAATTAAGATGCGGAGCATACTATTCGTGAAAGCTGGCTGCTTTTCAGGTATCCAAAGGTACTTAATATATTCAGGGCTTGAAACCACGCCAACAAATGTTATTTATGCGTTAATTAGTTGAAATCAAACCAGTTTCTGTAAGCGTGTAAATCCTTCATTCTTACCGTCTAATAGGACAGGCACCTGAACGGACATTTATTTGGGGTCAGTTATGGTTTTTTTTGCAATGTATTATTCTGCCACTGTGTCATTTTGTCACATGTGACTGATATTTCACTATCCGACGTCATATGTTATGCGATCCCGGCACTTTCTGCACCTGATTCATTTCATCGCGCCTGTGTCCCACGATTGTCTTCGGATTTTGAGCGAGTTCGGTTACTGGTTTGGATTTGCAACACAGAAATGCTGCCCAATCATCCATCTACGTAACAACGCGCTATTTTATTAGTGAAGAGCGTCGATTAGATTAGTAACTAAACTTATCGGATTCTTTTACAATGCTAAAGCTCAAGTTACCTGCTTCAGAGCTGCTTTCGTATCCAATCGCATGGCTGATAGATCAATTTCGCCAGGATATTTAAGGTAGTACTTTGCAGGACGGCCGTTCTAGAAACCAAACTGTTGTGAGTTGCAACCACAAGGATGCTGAGAGATGAGCAAAACTCGGAACCTCAGTTGAGCATCGAACCTGCGATGACATTCCTGAGGCTCACGTGCTATCCACTACACCAACTGAGGACCTTACTTTGCCTTTCTCTCGTGCCTCAGGAATTACTCTGGTGTTTTTTACTGAAATCAAAACACTACCCACACAGTCGTAAACATTCGGATCAGCGCCGCTTTTTCGCATTATTTTGTACAAGTAGCCACCATCTCGATAAGCTGCCGCATAATGTAGGGGCGTCCGCTTTTTCTGAAATTTTCTCATTTTCATTTTCTTGAGCCTTTAAGCCATGAAGAACTAACTTGGAACAAATGTGCTGCACAGAGAAACATGATGATTCAACACGAAAGGCAAATGCAATCGAAACCATCGAGACGTGACCACAATGGTACGAAACTATTCTTCAATAACGTTTTTTTTTCTCTCAATAACTAGAGGGCTTTAAGGGTTGTCATAATGACAGAATTAAGGAGGAGACTTTGTTCTATCGTTCTATAAGTATGGATAATATGTATGCTACTATTCACTACCTGTTACTACGCTCCGTTTTGCAAATGCATTCCTATAAGCATTTGGAAGTATTTTGCTGTTCATGTTGACTCTACTTTGGTGCTTTCACATAGGCACATTCCATACAATAACCTCCATGATTGAGATGAAGTGACAGTTAACCATCGTTTTCTTTTTCAATTAGTGCCAGCTACAATTTTTACGACAGAGTATTCGAAATCAACCACAACAATGCTGAGATATTCACAAAACGTCAACCCCGGACCAGATCGAACCACGATCTCTCTTTGCGGGGACCTGCGCGTTGCTCACTGCGCTACGGAGGCCTTGCACTGCGTTTCTCTCAGCTGGTTTTCTGTCACCAGTGCCATCAGCATAACCCGTCAAAGGGATTGATCTGGAGAGACCATATCAGCATTGAACCCAGTTAAGCGGAAGCTGCAGTTGAAATCATAGCAAGGAGTTGTCGGAAAGGAAATAGTGGTTCAACCTGGCCCAGGGTCCAAGTTTTGCAATTGTCTCAGCATCACCTGTATGTTGACGCAGCTCGGAGCTTCGGATCCCATCCCTTACTTGTGTGACACAGGATACTCTTAGCATCATCCTTTCGAATACGTGTTCCATAACGCTGAGTGATCTTTCATCCTGCTTACGTAGCGACCAAGTTTCTGACGCATACGTTAGGGCAGGAAGAACCATTGAGTCGAAAATGTGGGCACGGAGTCGGGTGTTCTTTGTTCTCTTCACTACATCCTCGATGCTCTTGAAAACTCCCCAAGCCGCTCGTTTCCTTCTGCTCAGCTCTGGAGCTAAGTCGTTCATCATATTGATTTCCCGACCTAGATAGACATAACTGGAACATTCGGAGATATTCGTTCTGTTGAACGTGAATGGAGCGAACGAAACCAATCCATTCTTCATGAACATCGTTTTCTTGAGATTTAGTCGAAGACCAATCTTTCCACACGCTTTACCAAAGTCCGCAAGCATACGTTCCGCTTGGCTAATATCTGGTGTTATAAGCAAGATGTCATTAGCAAAGCGAAGGTGATGTGACTGCCGACCATCGATTTTCACTCCCATATTATCTCATTCCAGTGTTCGCATGACGTTCTGGAGGGTGGCTGTAAATAATTTTGGCGAGATTCTATCGCCTTGCCTAACTCCTCTTTTGACGTCAACGTTGATATCATTGTAGAATGGTGAGATTTTGCTTGTGAAATTTTTGTACAGTTCACGAAGAATCTTTATGTACTGAGTAGGGCTCCTTGACTACCAAGGGCTTCCATGACTGCATCTATCTCAATTGAATCAAAGGCCTTCTGTAAGTCGATGAAAGGCGACGACATCTCATCATCGTTATAGTTAATTATTAATTAAATGACCGGCCAACGAACATTTTGTGTAAGCCATTAAGTGTAGAAGGGCGATGGCATCGCCGTGTTTTCGAGGAGATTTTGGGACATAAGGAATGCTAGGGATATGGAAAGTGAATTGGATATGGAATATTTAGTGGAATACAAATGAAATGAGATAACGCCATGTGTTTGCCTAGGTGTTTGGTAGTTTAAGGAAAGAAGTAGGGTGGATATTGTGCAGCTGGGGAATTCGTTTTGGTGGAACTTTTCCGTCATCAATTCTATGTCATAATAAAATGGATAAAGCTCTCGGCGTTGATCAATCCCTGAGGAATGCGCCATGCATTCGACTTCATTAAGTATAGTTGCAGGTAACTGAATGCGTATCTGGCCTTTGCAATGACTCGCGGTGACCTGCCGATGTATCGAGCCAGTGCTGCTATCCTCCCAGACAAGTATGGTACCAATTTGCCAACCCCGGAGGGATGGAAGCCTTGGTGGGCCATGGGCGCGTGGATCGATTCCACGTGCTTGTCGCAGTGGCGCCTCCAACCATTGCGCCACACGCGCCCTATTCAATGTCATAGTGGTAATTGGACCAACTGCATCTCAAAGAAGCCATCGTCGACTGATTTATTAGAAATTCTGCACCTAGTTTTGATTCGACTTGTAGTTCCTTCGTTCTTTTAAACAAGCGAAACGTGGATTGGCTCCCTGAGTATCTATGCATAATCCACAGAGTGCATTGAGCGATACCTTTTGAAACTATTGCAAGCCACACAATATAGACGAAAAGATGATTGGAATGTACAGAAATATGAAGCAAGCGCCTTGTAGAATGAACGCCATAGGGCAACTGGTGTTTCTGGTCCACATGAATTACCTGTGCGTGAAGATGGAAACAAGTTAATGAACAAGGAATAAAACTCGCATACTTATCACTGTATTCGAAGCGGACTATTATCATTATGAACAATGTGAGAGAAAGAAAAGTTGGGATGCGTGTGATTCATGAAGACGAGCCACCGAAGTGCTCCGAAAAGTCGGTGTAGCCACTAGATCGAACTATAGATTGGGGTCTAATTCATTCGTTTCAGCCAATATGGTCAAAAAATAGATGATCAATACGCATTCAGAAAGTAACTTTTAGAGAATTTAAACATTGTTCATGTGGGAGGTGAATGTTTAATATGTGCTGAATAAACCTGAGGAACTATTAATATATAGAGTTTCTCCGTTTAGTTGCGCTTTGTCTGCGATTTTACAGTAATCCTCTTTGCCCTTGAACTCTCCGTTGTCGGATTTCAAAAATGTTGCCTATCCCAATTTTCAGAAATCATTATTTGTGTGATTGAAGTTGTCCACATATGGCAGTTCACAAGGATGCAGATACTTTTTGCTCTGGATCGTAAACAGTACCTGATCCATCGCATTCACACTGTGAGGATAACTACGTATGAGATATTTGGCGATGTCAGCTCGGTCGAATACTATCGCCTAAATTCTTTGACAATAAAGATAGTTGCTTGCAAAGATGAGGCCATGTCCACAGCCTAGGTAAACGCAACCTTATGCAATGGGCTCATTCCTCTGGTATCACGACAAAGTGCGAGCTTTTTTCGATCTGTCAGCATTTTCACAGCTCGAAGATTACCAGACTCGACTGCGTCGTGAATCGCTTGAATTTTTGCCTGCAAATTGCCTTGATCTTGGCTCATTGAATGAAAAATTTCTTTATGAAGAGCTACCACACTCAGTAAGTCTACCGTTTAATAATTTAAAAAGTAAAAATTTAGCAAAATAAAGAACACTAGTAGCATGAAAGTAGGTTTAAATTGTTCCTTTTACAAGTTAGGCTAAAAGATTAAAACCCGCCCGAAGTCATAACGAATTTTTGATAGTAACGATAATATGAATAGAAAGGCTAGTAGATAGAAATGTTACTGTTGTTCAAATACGTTAGATCTGAAAACTAAATATTGTGCAATATGAATGGAATAGGGCGCCTGTAGTGCTGGGGTTAGAGGTGTCCTATAATACAGATGCGCTCGTTGGCCGGATCCCGTGGCACGGACCAGTTTCCCCTACCATCTTGAAGTGAACTCTATCACTGACTATTATACATGCCTTAAACTGATGCTATTTGAAGTAATTAAAGGATTTATTGGCTCCTTCGCTTATACTTAACCCTAATCGTTTTTTTTTATGGTTTGTAATATTCATAATGAATAGGGTTGTCCACATATGGCAGTTCACAAGGATGCAGATACTTTTTGCTCTGGATCGTAAACAGTACCTGATCCATCGCATTCACACTGTGAGGATAACTACGTATGAGATATTTGGCGATGTCAGCTCGGTCGAATACTATCGCCTAAATTCTTTGACAATAAAGATAGTTGCTTGCAAAGATGAGGCCATGTCCACAGCCTAGGTAAACGCAACCTTATGCAATGGGCTCATTCCTCTGGTATCACGACAAAGTGCGAGCTTTTTTCGATCTGTCAGCATTTTCACAGCTCGAAGATTACCAGACTCGACTGCGTCGTGAATAGCTTGAATTTTTGCCTGCAAATTGCCTTGATCTTGGCTCATTGAATGAAAAATTTCTTTATGAAGAGCTACCACACTCAGTAAGTCTACCGTTTAATAATTTAAAAAGTAAAAATTTAGCAAAATAAAGAACACTAGTAGCATGAAAGTAGGTTTAAATTGTTCCTTTTACAAGTTAGGCTAAAAGATTAAAACCCGCCCGAAGTCATAACGAATTTTTGATAGTAACGATAATATGAATAGAAAGGCTAGTAGATAGAAATGTTACTGTTGTTCAAATACGTTAGATCTGAAAACTAAATATTGTGCAATATGAATGGAATAGGGCGCCTGTAGTGCTGGGGTTAGAGGTGTCCTATAATACAGATGCGCTCGTTGGCCGGATCCCGTGGCACGGACCAGTTTCCCCTACCATCTTGAAGTGAACTCTATCACTGACTATTATACATGCCTTAAACTGATGCTATTTGAAGTAATTAAAGGATTTATTGGCTCCTTCGCTTATACTTAACCCTAATCGTTTTTTTATGGTTTGTAATATTCATAATGAATAGATCGCTCTTTTATCACCTGATATTGTGGTAACACTTCCAGGAAACCAATACTGTCAGGGTCCTCGACCTAAATATAAATCTAGTTCTAGATCAAAATATAACCTAGGTGAAACAACACATCAAGTAAAAATAAAATTTGGTACAACAAATCAGCTTGAATAGAACGACGATTGAGTTTGAAACTAGAATAAATTAGATGGTTTTAGTGCTAAAGCATCTCCTCCCCAGTGGTTTACCACCTCGTCGTGGCTGGGAGGTGTTCTTGGGGGTCCGGCTACAATGTACAACGTGTGGATTTATGACCCTGTCAGGGTCTCCCAAGCTAAGGAGTCCAGCGTTTTCATCAGGAAGCCCAGCTAAGAGTAAACCAATACCAGGATCCGTCACCGTCGTGATACCAAACTGTTCTCATGGTGGCAAATCTGACCCATAAAGGCGCGACTGCCTGTGGTGGTGACCTGGTGCAGACTTCAGCCTGGCTGATCTCGAGGCTCCAAGGAACTACAGTGGGTAAGCCAGCAAAACTCCGAAAAAGTGAAGGCTATAATGGGGCCCGCAGAACTGATGAGGACGGATCATTAAACTATTAAAGTAAGTAAGGCACCTCATGATTGCGGCCAAGCAACAGATCACCATATCCCGTGAGTACCAACTCTTCTAGTTTCCCGACATTTCCATTGTGAGTCCAGTCATAAATGTCTTCTTCAAAATCTAAATATTAAACAATAAAATGTATAATGAAGGGCAATTACGGAAAAAAAATTTAGAGCTCGGGACAGAACACATTTGCTTCAGGTATACCACTACTGGTTCGGATGTCACCACGTAATCAACCATGATTTCTATTTGCTGATCAGTATGGGAGTCACCCTACTCTTCAATTGTCGGAGCGATACAAGAAGGCGAATATCTAATAATCATACGATGATGTCGCTCTGGTGGATTATTTGTTCTGAGATGGGCATATTCCTCGTATCGTGTGAGCTTTAGCCGAGTGGCTTTACCTCTTAACAAGTGAACGATAAAATTTCCCGCATTTGTTGAATTATTTCTCATGTGGTCGAAATTCACCTCTAAAAAAGGAAACCCGCTGAATTATCAGTCATTCATAAGTCAACATGTCATTTAAAGTCCTCATTTCAGCTCAGCAAGAATGCAACAGCTAATTTAATAATGGAAAGATCAATGGGGACACCGTAGCCCGGCTAACTCGAAGATTGCAAGGAGGATCGATCCCACCAGCTCTCAGGGCATTCATAAAAGAAGATGAAATCCTCAAAGCAGCAGCCGAAACAAGACGCAAAATCTTGAAGTAACTTCCACGACCGACTTTCTATTAACCTCGGCATTGATCAAGTAATTCTTTGTATTCTTGTTGAGCAAACGCGAGGTGTTTGACCGAGTAGATTGCTGTCAACTTGACCTTTCCAGGCTCTGAAGAAGGCGAAGTTCGCCGAAACGTCAGCTTATTTGTGAATAAAGAATAATAATAACACCTCGCGTTTGCTCAACAAGAATACAAAGACGCAAAATGTTCGAAGACCGTTGTGGACGATGAATGCGAGGAAAATCAGTCGAATGCAAGAACTGCAGGGGTCCGCACAGTAGATGTGATGACGGGTTATGTAAAAAGAGGTCAGTCGAAATTTGCTCTTGAAGAAACCATTTATTTTCTTTCCTTGTCGCTTTTTTTAAAATTCCGTTTGTAGCTGATGTCATCGTTGTTTGATCCAATTTAAAGAAATAAAGTGTGAAGGTCTGAATTAGATAGCACATTTAATTTGTAATTCTCCAAAAGTGGCGAAGTTACGCTGAAGTCTTTCAACCTTTGCAAGTCTGCGATAACCAAGATCCCAGTCCTTTCACTTTTGCTCAAAATTCGTCCCACATCACATAGCCGGAGGATGCCACTCAGTCTACGACTTAGCCCGATTTTAAAACTGAACTTATACGAAGAAAGTCACTGACCTTGGAGAAGGGTGCGACTTAATTGGCCGGACATCAGCTGATTCATAGCGGCGTTGTTCTTAATATTCCTTATACTCAGTCGTTCTCCGTGGGTGCGGTAGTAGAAAGGTGTATGACCGTGCTGGAATGTGGAATTCGTGCCGGCACGATGTTTTCATTTCGTTTATTTATGAGGAGCCAAAAACATTGGAGAGTTGAAACAAGCCCGTCTAGTTACCAGCGCTTCAAGATACAATGTTGTTTCAATTTCTGAACTCCATGCGGAATGTTACGGCAAACGAATTAAACCGATTGAAGTGGAAGGTTCACAACGCCTACTGAGAATGAAGATGAAAACTGGTAGAAACTCAAGAGGGACCATTTATTTTTCTTCAAAGAGAATTTTAGGGAAAACTTAGAGTATGTCTTTCTCAGAAATCTGTCACATTTTCAAGCGCACAACCAAATAATGCAATAACCGTGGGGAAAATATGAATTTTGGAAATCTGAAACCTTAATTGTAAAAGGTAAGTATCGATTGTCGCGATCAGTTGATTTTGTTGTTGTCACGGCAATGGCATGATGTTGATCAACTACATGGCAACTGCCAGCAGGACTAACCTTGTCGTCGATGAACGCGTCTCCTCCGGCCTTTTGTAGTACCTTGATCATGTGCTCACCATTTGGATCAGCTGCAGCATAATGTAGTGGAGTACGACCGGCCTGTAACAGCCAGATAGAACAAAAGCAGTTGCTATCATCATATACTATCCTATTTCAAAGACAGACTTTTCATTAATCTAGCTATTAAGTCATAAAGTGCTGTCTTCTTAGAAACGGTCTTCAGATAAGGCTGTTAATACAACAATCCGAAAAGCCGCTATCAGTTTTCTGTCATTCTATGTCAATTCTGTGAAGGTGGTCTCATTTCCTAGGAACTGAACGAACGACACAAAGATAAGGGTGTCTTTCTATTGTGTGAATGAAAGTTAACGTTCTCATTTTTCTTCGTAGAGGTTGTGAAGGCCTAGTAGGTAACATAAACACCAAGACTCATTCCAGGCTCTGAAGATAGAAAAATCCTATGAAACCTCAGCCATTGTGAAATAAATGCGGTTACAACGTATCATGAGCAGTTCGTAAAAGTCTTACAGTTAATCCACGTATGGGTGCATTTAGGGTTGGCATAGGTTCAGTCCAGCATTTCACCAAATGAGAGAAGAAAAAAGCTGGATCATTTCAACAAGTGACTTGGAAACAGTGAAAAAGTGTTGCCGTTACTTCTTTCGTGGAATCAAAATCATGCAAGCATTATTGCAGCTGAGTGACGGGTGATTGCTGATAGCGTCTATGAGTCGATAACACATCTGTGAGAGGCGAAACGAAAGACTCGCATAATGTGGTGGAGAACATGTTAACACCCGGAAGGGGTAATAGCGTGCTCGGTCCCCAACGCAGACACTAGCGATTCAGAGTTTCGCAAATGTCTCAGCAACATTATGATCATTGCAGCTAATGTCTCACGTAGCGATGTGACTCGAGGTTATCTGCACAAATATGGGAGGCTTGCATCTAAACAAAGACGGCAGTCCTTCAGGTCTAACTGTTGTCTGTTACTAGCTGTTAAATAAGTGAGATCAATCAAAATATTGTGTTGTTTGCTTCGCTTCACAACAGGATTCAGGACGCTTAATATCCTCCGATAGTCATGGAGTAGTTCGAAAACTAATGAACAGCAGCAGATATTTTTTACATACAAGCGAAGTGCTTCTTAACACACCTGTGATAAGGCGGGTTTGTTCATCATAATAGGCATTGCTGGAAACGTTAGAGCTGTGTATTACAAAGCGAACATTTTTCAAAATTCGAAATGGGTGTTTCTAGTAAAAAATGGAGCAAAATAGGAAGGAAACTACGGCTTTGTATGGATTTGTCAGATCTTCACTCTGAGAAGATAGGATTTTCCTCTACGGAATTTTGCTTGTTTTTTAAACCTCACTTATTATCGTTTAATATCTCCATAAAAATGTTTTTCTTTAATATATGAACAGAGAATAAAAACAAAAATGAGCATAAACACAAGCCCTAAAGGAATCGTTGGAAATGTGGAGGTCACCCTTCTTCAACTTTCACTTCACTCAGAAAAACAGAAGCAACTAGAAGGACAATTCCTTCATCCTTTCTTTCATCCATTTTTCAGGGTGAGATAGCACCATGGGAAACTGGCCGACTACACCATGGAGGTTGGATATATTTATACGTAAACTATCGAACTCTGTCTAGCTTCTGAGGTGATCAGAAGAAGTCTGTGTATCTTGCTAAATTGACTGTAGTCGTTTGACCTAGATAGCATGAAGGCTGCAACTCCTATATATGCAAATACACCCGTGTGCTTTTGCATATGACTACGGAGGTAATAGGTTCATCCGAAACAACGGCGATAGAGAGCTCATCTGTTGGAGCCGCCTGCGTCTCGGGATTTATGGTTTCTTTTAGTCAAGTCTAGCCCTTTAACATCGCAGCGCCAGACAGCAGCAAGGGTAGCTGGATTAACCAGGTCCACATCCTTCAGCACATCAGTGTATTAGGTGGAATTAGAAGGCTTCCGTAGAAGTAACTATAAACTATACCGAGGGATGAAAGAGGAAAACGGCGAAAAGGCAGAGAGAGAAATGAAAGTAGGAAGAAAAAATACCGGAATGTAATGAGTTATGAAGTATTTTCATGTGTTGTCGTCAGATTTACCACTCACAATTGATTTTGCAGCGAACGACCGGGTTTATTTCTTAATTAATACGACAGATAGGTGATTAGAATCAGGATTCGGTCGGCTGTGAATGGATAGAGGGATAGCGTGCGAATCGCATCATATCATATTTGAAGCACGTGCTCGTTAATATGATGATCCATCAGCCTTCTTGTTTAGAATTCTCAAAATGTAGTTGCTTGATGGCTACGGTTCTCGCTAGTACCTCATGAGGGTTACAAATTTTTTCGCATTTTTTTGTTTCCTTTTCATGCTTTTCTTATTTTCTTCAAAGAGTATTGTATGCGTCGTTTTCTTGCCCAGCAATCGCGGGGTTGTTACACAGATATATTCACTTCCATGCAAAAAAAAAAAAAATGCAACAGTAGCTGACGCTTCAGCAGTGTCGCCTTCTTCAGTGTTATTGAAGCGTTCGGCCGAGTGCATTCTATACCAGTAAACCGTTCCTGGGTCAGAAGAAGGCGACACTGCCGAAACGTCAGCAACTATTGTACTGTATTGTGTGTTTTTCCATAGAAGTAAATATATGCTGCATAACAACCTCGCGATTGCTGAACAAATAAACGACGCATTCATATTCCAATGCTGAGATTAACAGAAAGTCGATCCTGGGAAAGAGTATGGTATTCAGGTTCTCCGCACACATATCTGAGATGTACTAGTTCTTAGCAAACGTTCGTCTCCTTATAGACAACTCATTAAAATCTTTAAATCTCAACATTCTAGTTAACTTCACACACACGGTTATATCGACGTTGTTCCTTTACAAATCCGATAATTCTCTATGAAATTGCAAACTTTCGGGATCAATGAGTACGGCTTCGGCTTGTACACAATGATTTGTGAGAGCCCGCTGACAAATAACATATTATTTAGCAAACGAAGCAGGTATTTTTTGCTTAAATCCATGGCGATGAAGGCCTTAATAAGTTTAGCTTGTCTCATTACCCCGCCAAATGTATAGACAAAGCCAAAAATAGATGTGGAAAGAAGTGCACGAGAACCGTAAGATCTGTGACCCCACCATGGCTTTAAATGAATAAACTATTAGACTAATACACAAATAAATAACTACAACTGGAGATTCACTTCCATCATAAAAGAAACGGCGACAGAATTCTGGGTGATATTGTCGGAATCAAAGGAATGATTACCAGCCCAAATCTTCACATTATTGAACAACAACGGCTAGGAAAAAGACCAGAGTTAATCATGGGACTCCGTAGTTAATGTACAAAGTCGAGAACTGATGACAATTCCGAGAATTGAAATATAGGGGTTTGTTGGGTTACTCTATTTCTGTAGAGCACGGATGGAAAATTAGAAGTGCCGCGGTGGTTAGAAACGCCGCTGTGACACACACGTGGAATCGATCCACGCGCCTATGGCACACCAAGCCTTCCATCCCTCCGGGGTCGGCAAATTGGTACCATACTTGTCTGGGAGGATAGCAGCACTGGCTCGGTACATCGATAGGCCGCCGCGAGTCATTGTAAAGGCCGGATATGCATTCAATCACCTCCAACAATACTTAATGAACTCGAATGCATGGCGCATCCATCAGGGATTGATCAACGCCGAGAGCTTTTTTTTACAGCTGCAAAGATGCGTCCAATGCTGCCTAAAACTTCACAGCTGAAGTGATTTCAGTCAAACTACAAAGTTCTTAACAAGACTGGCGAAAGGTCACCTGGATCTTTAGAAAATTGTTCCAGATAGCATCTGCCGATTTTTTCATATTCTACGTGGACGACTTTTGTCGCTACATATCTTCCATCACGCGTGGTCAGACTGGGACACTCCAGTGATTCGCTTCATCGATAAACCCTTTCCACATTCAGAACTACTAGCCATGGCTATAAAATCGCTTCTAGAAAAGTTTCCCATGTAGAAACACCAGAGTTTTGGAACAATCGTAATTTGAGGATTACGAGCTGACGCAAAAGGTTTTAAACATATGCTGGTTAGGACAACTTTGCCTGAGTTAGTGATGAGAATGAGTGGGAAGGAACTCTAAGAATAGGAATGACAAGTCAAGAGAACACATGAGTGTTCTGTCTGCATGGCGCCTCCATTCGAAGGCAGTGTTCCTGGGAGAAGGTCGTGACACTTCCTTCACTCTTCTTTTGAACATAAATAGACGTAGGCCATTACTTCTGAATCAATCACTTACGTACTTGAAGCTCCAGGAGAGGGTGATAACGGGTTCGAATCCCACCTGAGCTTCAGCGTTTTGCTCATATCTCAGCATTCTTTTAGTTGCACTTTACATTATAGTACTACAATGTACTTACTTGATTCTTGAACGACCCGTCCTCACTGGTTGTGCGGAACCTGGAACAATCACCATTTTTCGGAGATTTGCTGGTTAAGCCTTTGTGATTCCTTGGAATCCTGAGGTCAGCCTGGCCAAAGTCTGCCCCAGGTCTTCACCACAACAGGCAGTCGCACCCCTTGCGGATCAGAGAAAGATTTACCACCATGCCACTTTGATACCAGGATGGTGGTAGATCCTGGTATTGGTTATTGATCTACTCTTGGCTAGGCTCCCTGATGGAAACGCTGGACTCCTCAGCTTGGGAGACCCTGCCAGGGGATGAATCCCTCGCTGTACATCGCAGGCCGACACTCAGAAACACCTTCCAGCCTTGATGAGGAGGTAAACTCTTGGGAGAGAGTCAATCACGCAAGTACAATTTGCACATTCAACGAAAGAATAACAGGGAATTGAAACTAACCAAAAAGTCCCGGAAGCAGAAGGAACTAGTATGTATTCATGGAAGTGTAAGCATGCGAACATTGCAAGGTACTATATCGTAAAAGTTCTGTGGCCAATGTAAACGGCGAAAATGGCAGGAAAAGCTATATAAAAGTGAACGGGGAAGTGATAGACAGAAATGACGACATATATTTGATTTAAGGGTTTGATCTGTGCTAGTGTTCCCTTGAAAAGCACAGTGCACCGCACTAAAAAAGTAGTTACTGATGTTAATTGGGCGTTCCTAACAATTCAAACGAATTTACAGCTACGATATGAAAGTTCGATTATTGTACTCTCTTGGAAGAGAAAGCAGCGATCAAGGACAATTCTCAGGTTAAGCAATGGTTATGTCGACCCGACAAACAAGGCCATGGATAAAGAAGGCTTGCAAGCCAATATCACATGAAAGAGCACGCTAGGAACAAGAAACCTCAAAAATCGATGTGGTAAAATCCCATGATTGCTATGATAATCATTCCACTGGCATGATAAGTAGAATTCTCTCTTATTTTTGCCTGCTAAACGAAGACATAGATGTCGAGGCTCCTATATCCTATAGACGGCATGAAAATCATGTTTTAATAAAGGATAAAGGATGAAGCTCTCGGTGTTGATCAATCACTGAGGGATGCGCCATGCATTCGACTTCATTAAGTATCGTTGGAGGTGATTGAATGCATATCTGGCCTTTACAATGACTCAAGGTGGCCTGCCGATGTATCGAGCCAATGCTGCTATCCTCCCAGACAAGTATGGTACCAATTTGCCGACCCCGGAGGGATGGAAGGCCATGGGCGCAGGGATTGATTCCACGTGCGTGTCGCAGTGGCGTCTTCAACCACTGCGCCACACGCGCCGCTCATGTATTAATAGAAAAAATTGTTAGGAAAACAGCTTCTCAAAACGTCTAGCCGCTTGTTCAATGTGAATATGTAAAAATACCTAAAAGATAGATGTGGTCATATTACTTTTAATGTTAAGATAAGAACAGCAACCAAGTTTATGCTGGTGGAAGGAGCTTTGTATTGTTGACGGACAGACACAGGATTGTTAAAGTGATATTAACTTATTACCACGCTCAAATATAACACTGGTAAAGTCCGCGGTGACGTAAGCCAAGGCGAAATGAGTTTCCTGCCAACAACCGAATTAAACCTAACTAGGAATGTATAATGGTAATCACTGACATCGAGTCTAGTGAAAAATTAGCTCGAGTGGGCTAATATGGTGTGCCTTGAGTGGTATGGAACGAAGAAGAGCAGGTTTCATTGAAAATAACGCTTCTTCTACTGCAAATTAAAAGATCACTCGAGAAAGAAGACTTTTTTTCTTACAGATATTGAGAAATATCTCAACAAGGTGAAGAAAATAATGTAACACAGT
Organism: Angiostrongylus cantonensis; assembly: GCA_009735665.1. Taxonomy (NCBI): domain Eukaryota; kingdom Metazoa; phylum Nematoda; class Chromadorea; order Rhabditida; family Metastrongylidae; genus Angiostrongylus; species Angiostrongylus cantonensis. Next base: position 1,283,537 of record MQTX01000127.1, on the reverse strand, counting down.
ACCAGCAAGTAAGTACTACAAATGTATTACGTCAAGTATCTATATTGCTAACAGCATTTTTTAGCATGTGGAGCGCAGTGGGAGACATTCCGTCCAGTAGGAAAAAAGGCTCAGCTCACATTCTTTTTTTATTGACAAACCGAGCTTCCTATCTCTTCTAGATTAGGAAATTGGTGCACGATTCTCTGGGAAAGGCTTCTTTCGATCCATAACGGCTGAAGACTGCGTGTAGTGAAGCTCTAAAGACGCCATATTGCGTTCCCAGGTTTCCATAAAGAATCGACTCGACCAGCATTCAACGATGTTTATAAAAAAGGATCAAAAATCCACAAGCAGCGGCCGAACCCAGATGCAAATCCAAGGACTTTTCTGGGTGATCGATAGAAGGAGGCGAATGCACTGAGAACAATGATGAAAATTGTACAATATGCGATTTCGGGGTCATGTAAAAATGTTGGGAAAGCTGTTTCTATGCAGCATTTTAAGCCCACTTGTTGTGCAACTTTTGTAGCGTTTTCTCTAGCAAGTAGTTTGTTCAGAACGACTTAAGGTAAATCGAAATCATGTTCGCCAAGCAGGAAGTTTCTAACGCCTTTCTTCCTTAAAATTTGGACATCTGCCCATAGAAATAATAGCTTAAAGCGTTAGCAAACATAAAGTTAGAAAGAGCAGAACGCCTGAAATTTAGTGCCGAATGAGAGGGTTGTGGGCGCTTCCAGAATTTCACGACGGCCATCTGAAGGAGAGTAATCGAAAATGATACTTTAACAACTATTCGACAAACTGCAGAAAAACTCTACGTTAACCAATTAACCAATCAGCAACCGTTCATCTTATATTCACATAAATAAAACGAAGGGATTGTCGCTATATTATCCACTCTACAGTTCTTTGGTGCAACAAAATCGACTGATTTCTCAGTCACATTGTGATACAGCGTAAAGTTTTCTACGTTGATCAGTCTTCGAGGTAAGACCCAGATAAAAAAAAGCTCTCGGCGTTGATCAATCCCTAAGGGATGCGCCATGCATTCGGCTTCAATAAGTATCGTTGGAGGTGATTGAATGCATATCTGGCCTTTACAATGACTCGCGGTGGCCTGCCGATGTATCGAGCCAGTGCTGCTATCCTCCCAGACAAGTATGGTACCAATTTGCCAACCCCGGAGGGATGGAAGCCTTGGTGGGCCATGGGCGCGTGGATTGATTCCACTTCCGTGTCGCAGTGGCGCTTCCAACCACTGTGCCACACGCGAAGTCCTAGGTATTCGACTTTATTAAACATCGTAGAAGTGATTGAATGGATATCACGGCTATACAATATACAATAACTTGCGCTGGCCTACCAATGCATCAAGTCTGTGCTGCCAACTTCCCAGGCAAGTCTGGTGCCAAACCACCGACTCCGAGAACACGAACGACATGATGACGGGGAACATGGAAACGAACCAGTGTGTATTACCGAGCAGCCTTCTCCAACATGGTTTACGTGCCCACAACATTGTCGCATACAATGAAAATAATTCCTGACAACGAACGACATTTAGTTCTATAGTGGAACGGAGATAAAACTTCTAAACAGTATGTACCGTCACATTTTCCACTAATGATCAGTTATTATTTGGGCAAATCTTCCAATATCTGGCGAAACTATCACATCGGAAAATTACAGCCACAACTTCCATGATATATTTCAAAAACTGAAGCATATGTAGGCATCGCTAGTCAACAAAAAAAATTTAATAATCTTGAGTGAAAAAATCTGCAGACGTTTAATGAATTCGGCTACGAAACCCTGCCTCACCAAACGAACCCACCGGACCTCACACGTCTCTAACTATCAGTCATCAGTATTTCATCAATCACCGTGATCTTGATTTTCACAAAGCTCCAACACCAAAGCCACTGCTGAAAGTTCGGTCAGAGAATTCTTTTCTTCCAGAACTTCAGAATTTCAGGCTACGGGAAGAAGTGAGTTTGTACTTTAACAGAAAAGATGCATAACTTCAATCACTCTGATTTTATTAATAAAGTTTTTTTTTCCTTGAGTTTTTCAAAATTTTGAAGTTACTGTTGAATTCGCCACAATTTGTCCGCCGAACTAGTAATTTTTCCCTCTCGATATTAATTGAATTTTAATTACTCAAGTAATCGAAGATTGAAAGAAAATTCTCTAAGGTGTTCCACAGGATCTACGGGTAGAAAACTTTTCGCATTAACCGAGGAGCGAGAGTGTTGAAGAACGACGAGGTTTTCAAGTGGACAACACTATCCTACAAATACGAATGAAATCTAGTGTGAAGAGAAATTCGGTAGTTGGCAGTAGTTTGCCGTGAACTGAAGTCAACAAAATGAAAAAGAGGTTATATGATGCAAGATATTGAGGACTTTGCAAACTATGTTCCGCATTGGGGGAGTATGGACGACTCCAGGAAATCTTGTTAAGAGTTTCGAAATCATTTGATTGCATACAGGATGACTCGACGTGAATGATACACTGCAAATGAAAACAATTATGCCGGCCTACTTATTCATATGTATGCCTGGAGTGCACAGGTGTGAGACAACAAACTGACGGAGAAGGAAGAAGGTCGTCAGCGCACGAAAAAGGTGAAACGAGCGCAGCGATGGAAACACCAGAACAGCGAGGCAGTAAGGAACGAACCACGTAGAATTTCTACTGGAAAACCTACTTGATATCTTTGCTGGCATTACGGAGAAATAGTTCAGAGAAACAACAAAATGATGAAGATAGAAACGAAACGATAGCAAAACGACAAAAAAGCTACAAGTGAAAGATCGCCACAAAAATCTAAGAAAATGGGACACATTTCCCATCACAAGTTTCTTAATTAGTGAATTTTTTTGTGTATAACTGTCTAAATTTAAATACTAGCGAGAGCTTTGACACGATGCGAATAAACTGCAGGAAAACTGAACAGATGTCGAGAATGAAACGTTACATATTTGATAAGTGAGCGGCCACTTTTCGTGAGCAGTATTGTAGGTTTCATCGTGTTATCCATCGAACTGCTATATTACTGGTTTTGTGAAAGTTTTTTTCTGAAATCCCGAGAAACCTTTGCCAGCGCGTTCTCAGATTGCAGCTTCAGGCAGTCGTTGCCAGGTTACGTGTATCGCAAAGAGGATCGCCAACCTGAGAGTAGATTTCTTTCGCAACATTCCTTCAGTGATTGGTATCATCACCTGCATCATCTGTCTTGCATCTTCTCATCGACCATCGAGTGACTCAAACGTCAGTAAAGCTTCCATTTCTCCCTGTCGCGTGTAGCATAGGCCCAGTGGGTTCTGCTCGTTCTTACTCGTTGGGCATCACATCTTCGTTTTAGCGCTTCTCGAAAATTAATACCATAGAAGCATACGTAGCGCAGTAGCTGAAGGTGCTCTGCAATACACACATGGTCGTTGACTCGATCTTACGGCCCAAGCTCACCAAGCCTTTTATATATCCGGTGTCTGAGAATTGGTGCCGGACTTATCTAGAAGGATAACAGCACTAATCTGATGCACCGGAAGGCCGCGGCGATTATATACGCTAAATAAGCATTCAATAACCTCTAACGATATTTGATGAAGTCGAATGCATGGTGCGTGCCTCTTGAATTGATCAACGTCAAGCTTTATCCTTTTTCATCCTTGTACTAGCACAGTTCTAATTAATAGCTGGATTTCAGGTGGATATATCAAACTGTCTCTCAGTTTGTGTAACCACACGAACTGCTCACTCTACGTTACAGGTCAACATCAGAGAGATACGCAGTCACTAGCAACGAGGTGGCACTTCAGTAACTTTCATTACGAATCTTAACTATGCTCCGTTCCCCTAAATTATTGTCTAAAAAATATTCACGAAACAATGTTAGCTCTTTTGAATTTATGAAGAATGATGTTACAATAAAGTGCAAGGATGTCAGCTGCAGTTTAAATTCACAAATAATGTTTGCCAAACCAAGGAAATCATGGCTGCAGAGGCAACGAGAAATGGCTGATGTCGCCAGGCCTAGTCGAAGTGTCTTTCCAAACAGAAAACTCTATTATCCAAAACATTTTCTTAATCGACGAACAGAAAGAATAAAACCACTCTTTCAGTTTAGAATTCTTGTGTAACGCACTGGCATCGGAGTGAATGAAACAGGAACACTAGAATGAAGCACATCTATCAATATCAAGGACATTTGACTAGAACTGGCGTTTCTTTCGCACTAGGACAAATGGACGATTATTATTTTGCTTTGAAGGACTGAGCAGCTGCGTAGATATAAAATGGCTTTCCAATTCTTGAGAATCACCAAAGAACAACTCAGAGGACCGTGGCAATTTCACTTCTCCATGCATTTCCTTCTTCTGGTCTGCGGAGTTCATGATTTTCACTACAGGAATTTTTTAACCAGTAGTACGTTGTTTCGCCAAAACACTTTCTTCACCGCTTTCGGCAAGAATCTCATTTCTCTCAAGAAATCTAAATGCCACATTTTTTCGGTCTTGAACAAAATTCTTTATAAGGCAAACATTTCCTAAACCAACTTTCTATTGATTCGAAACTTACATGATCTGTAGCATTGACGCATTGTGGATATTTGGCTAGAAGGTATTTAACCGTGATCGTCTGTCCGTGTACCAACGCCTTATGGAGTGGTGTCATCCCTTTACAATTACTATTACGGTCCATTACAACTCGTATGATCTAATGTCATAGTCGTCACCTACCGTGGGAGTCTCTGGCTAATGCAAGTTGCTCACGGTCGATTAGTGATTTCACACGACGTACGTCCCCATCCTCAACCGCTTTGTGAATAGCATTGATTTTTGACTGAAAGATTTTTGTACAGCAAAACTCCGGAGATTCAACACTCGTAGTGAAATTTTTTAACTACCTTGTAAGTATATGGAATATTTAGTGCAAAAGTAGTAATCCCATTCATTTCGAGCATGGTCTAACATACTCATCTGCTACTTCTACCTCGCCCTCAGCTCACCAAGCCCTTTTTTCCACCGGGGTCGGAAAATTGATAGCAGACTTTTTGACACAACAGCATTCCATCTAGCCCACATGGAAACGCACCATCATAGCTATCATTTAGGGGTTCCAGGAAAAGCCAACTCGACCAACTTTCAACGACATTCGTGACGAAGGCGAAAAAATCCTCAAGAATCCGTCGAAGTTAGACCCAAATCAAAATTTGAAGATTTTCGTGGATGCTGGATAAACGAAAACGAATCGAATGTAAGAAGTGCTGGAACCCGCACAGTTTGATATACTTGATGGTGAGTCATGTAGTAAATAATAAACTACAATGAAGCTGAAATATCTGCAAAGCACCGGACCGCAGGCGTCTGCGGCAGGAATCGAAGGTCGTTATTACCCTTTCCGGCGGCTAACGCGTTCACCACCACACCATGCGCGAGGCCTTCCTTTCGCCTGTCACTTGGCTAATTCTATCGATCAGTGCCATCAGCAATCACCCGTCAGTAAGATTGATTTGGGGAGCCCAAAACGACAATGAACCCAGTTAAGTTAGGATTGCAGTCAAATTCACAATGTTAATTTTTTTTTATTTTCTGCCTACTACAATTTTTCATGGCAGGATACCGTATGACACAACCACAGTTGTACTGAGATATTTGCAAAACTCCCGACCGTAGGAGTCTACTGCGGGAATCGAACCCCTTTATTACCCTTTCCGGGGCTAACGCGTTCACCACCACACCACGCGGATCCTTAGTTTCGCCTGTCTCTCAGCTAGTTCTAACGACCGACCAGTACCATCCGAAGTTTTGCAAATATCTCAACACCATTGTGGTTGTATTACCATTCCTTTACCTTTTGCTACTCGTTAAAGGCAAAAACTTATTTTAAAAAATATTCCGATGATAACCTCCTCTCTGTACCTTTACGGAGAAGCAGATCTAATAGACAAAGAAACTTGATTTCAATTTTTGGTGTTTTCGCAGTTCCTATTAAGTTTCTGTTCCTCTTTTATTCCGTCAGTACAAAAATTTCACACCTGATACACTGTGACACCGCGAAGGAATTCCTTGGTAGCATCATCTGTTGCTGTTTTTTCTCTAAATTACTTTTTGTAAAGGTAAACCAGAAGTTTAAGCGAATGAATAAGTGGAAAACGAGTGGCCAACTTAAGAAGGTAGCCTCTTCCGTCCAGCACCAACTGCTCCAGTTTCCCCACATCACCATTGGCTATCCATTCGTCGACCATGAGCTCTGTTGACGCATCTGGTAAAACACAGCCATTTCGCTAATTTTAGCTAACCACTGTTGATCTTACTAAGTTATATTTCAAGCCTTTTCGTGTACCCAACGAATCCGTTAGAATAAACATGATCAAACATTCACATTTTTATGTCATTTTGCTATGATGTTTGGTAAAATAGAGACTTTTCAGGCGAATAGCTACGTAGCAAAGCAGGTACACATTCGGTTTGGATGCACTGGTTTGTTCGACGATGAAAACGATTAAACAGAAAAATGACAGAAGTGCTGGGATACCCACAGAGTTTTTGGGATAAAACTCTAAGGATGAAGCTCTCGGCGTTGAGTAATCTCTGAGGATGCACCACACATTCAATATCATTAAGCATTGTTTGGAAGTGATTGAATGCATATCTCGTCTTTAAAATGACAAGCGGTGACCTGCCGGTGTATCGAGTCAGTACTGCTATCCTCCCAGACAAGTCTGGTACCAAGTTTCCGACTCCGGAGGGATGGAAGGGTTGGTGGGCCATGGCCGTGGGGGTCGATTCCATGTGTGTGTCGCAGTGGTGCCTCCGACCACTGCGCCACACGCGCCTTTTTCGGGATACTGCAGAAAATAAAGTTTAGTATGAGTCCTTTCACTATTTAGTTTTAGCTGTGACAATAAAACGAAAAGCAATGACTTACCATGGAATAGCCTGTATATTTTCTCAACGCACTTTATTAAGACAACCTCTCTACACGTATTGGTGATAAAGTGAAGTGATGGATGGCTTTTAACAAAGAAGTTACCTCTCACATAAAATCATCAGAATTAAACCAAAAAAAAAAACGTTAAGATTATGAAAAGGAGAAAAAAATATGAAGCAAGTCAGAGAGAACAAAGAATGACACAAAGTTGGCAGTGCTGGGAATTAAATAAGATCGATAACTTAGTATTGGGCATGAATATACGACGACGTATGAGGCTTTCGTGATCATCCGAAATGAATATGCGAGCAGGTAGTGACTCCAGCCTCAGTAGAACCAAAACATCCGGGGCAAAGAACATTGCGTGACGAAATAGGTGGCTGGTAAGGAAGTTACGGCAATTATGCAGTTCGGTGAGATTGCCACAAATATCGGCTCGTTTCTGCCATTTTTAAATAAGCCATCGTGCTCATATACTATCAAGACATAGGCCCGCAGGAAGTGCAATGGCTCATGATCCCATGTAATAGTATTAGGTTAATCGAAAATTACTTCACGACTTTAACGTGCATCTTTAAGGTGGCAGATTTTGGTTTAACATAAACCTTAATAGCGGAGGAACTAACCAGTGAAAACTCTACATTTTGACCAGCAAGAAACAAGTTTATTTATTTCGAGTACATATAAATTTAGAGTACCGATGACGATAAAGTCGTTGGAGGCAGTTTTGATATCAGCTTGGTTTCTGAGGCATTTCTTTTATGCAAAGTTATGGAGTGATTGTGTGAGGATGTTGAATTAGGCACAGTTTCGCACCCAAGTTCGCTTAACTTCTACAGTTTCTACTGGGTGATTTGCAGCCTAGCCGAGCCTTATCGTTGGGACCAGTTGGTTTTTTATCTTTTTATCTCTCCATATCTATATCTATACCTATCTATTTATTATCTTTCCCATGACTTATTCTATGCGCAACCGATGAAATGTATAGTGTTTTCAGTCGATTCGCTAGACATACTTCTCAACCGTCAGCGTTTCACTCGAATTCAGGAATCCGTTATGAATCGAACCAGATGTAGACGAGCAAGAGATAGGCATTACCTTTTTTTGATGGAATTTCGGATTTGGAAACTGCAGCGTAGTTTCATGGCAGTCCAGCCACTGAAGTGAATGTGGCTGATTGTCGTATAGCCCCATCTCTCGTGGAACCTCACAATACGGTCGAAAAACGAATCATTCTGGTTCCACAGAAGAAGCACGGAAGGTACCATACAACGGTGATTTCTTTGATCGTCATTGAAATCGTAGGGCATCCATTTGTTGAGCATCTACGGCTTTGAAAATACTTTCAGATGCTACAAAGCAATTGAGACGCTTACAATCTCTTCCGCTGGTTCCAGTGTATTTGCTTCCATTTTCTTATCCCAATAACCCATGAAAGTTTCGAGTGGTTTGCGCTACACAACGACACCGAGTTTGGATTTCAGTGAGAGGAATTTGCAGAGATGTTTTGGAATCTCAATTCTCAATCTTAAGGATTTGTTATGAAAAAATTTTTTGTAATAATTCGTTTACACAGACAGAAAGTGCATAAAATAAACGTTGCACTGAGATTTGGTAGCACGCCTTTAAAAAAAGATGTCATTAAAAGATCCATAAGGAAGTAAAATTGCAAGTCGTCCATTAGTTTTCGTACCACCCAATACCTCAAATTTGGGTAAATAAACCCATAATACGAAGAGCGAGTGTGGCGCAGTAAGGCCACCGCGAGCCATTGTAAAGGCCAGATATGCATTCAATCACCTTCAACGATGCTTGATGAAGTCGAATGCATGGCGCATCCCTCAGGGATTGATCAACGCCGAGAGCTTTATCCTTTAGCCTTTATCACCCTAATACATGCATGCTCGCTGGTTCGACCCACACAGGCCGGCTACATCTGACAGCTGATCAGGAGTGGCAAATCTATACTGGAATCATCTAGGAAAAGTTCCTCCCAATGACTAAAGGGCGACAAGTGCTTTGTTTTGAAAAAATGGGAATACGGTAGGAGAGATCTCCCACTATTCCAAAGAGAATCAACTGGTCCAACATTCAAAGACATTCGTTAAAGATACAAAATTCTGAAGGAGCGAACAAATCTGTATGCAAATGTATGCAAATGATTTGGCTGATGGTGGGTGTGAAACAACGAACTGGGTGAAAGAACTGCTGAGATCGGCACATTATGTGGGATTATAGAAATAAAATAATGAATCAGATTAGCCGTCTATTAACCAACTAACGTGACGTATTTAATTAAATTGTCAAATGTTACTTTAAAGTGATGTTAAAGGCGTGCTAGCCTTTTAGTCAAACTTTTTTGAATACCGTTTTAGTTTACTGCCTACGCTTTTTAATGGCAAGGTATATTGCTGATGGCAAAAGATCGATAGAACTAGCTGAGAGACAGGCGAAACGAAGGACCCGCATGGTGTGGTGGTGAGCGCGTTACTGCACGGAAATGACAATAGAGCGTTTGTTTCCCACCATAAACACCTGCGGTCCAGAGTTTTGCAAATATCTCAGCTTCATTAAAGTTATTTTTCGAATACATTTAAATATCTGAATAACCCATTTCCATGAAATTACAATAAAATTTATTTACATGATCTTATAAACTGATGTTTAGCTGATGCGAGATTTGGTATAGGTCTTTGTTGTTGTTGTTGTTTCCATCATTGTGGTTGTTTTTGTCGTTGTTGGTGCTGTTGGTCAATGGCTGACGTTTCGGGGATTTCGCCTTCCTGAGGGCCGTGGTGTTATGAGTGGGACTGAGTAATATTCAATATTCAACTCAAGTATTTATTTATATGATCTTATAAACTGATCTTCTTTAGCTGATGGACTCAGTGCCACTTGTAATATCACGGCTCTAAGGAAGGCGAAATTCCCGAAACGTCAGTTATCGACCAACAGCACCAAAAACGACAACAACAACAACCACATTGACGGAAACAACAACAACAACAAAGACCTATACCAACCTCAGCTAAAGTAGATCAGTTTATAAAATCATATAAATAAATATATCAACTATCCATGCCTGGGTTTATAGAAAGTCGGTCTTTTGAGTTCCAATAAAATTATTTCACAGCATCCCTACAAAATCCTGACACTTTTCCTTCTTGAAGAACGATATCAGGTATCAGAAACTTCACAGAAGTCCAGTTTGAAAACTGAAATTAGGGAAACGTTTTGACCCGTATCTAAACACTCAGTCTGTTACGAAAAGGCCATCATAGCTCATAGCATTGACATTTGCAGAAGCACATTGCTATAAGCCGATGTCAACAGAAGTGGAGAAAAGGATAGAAAGAAAGAAAAGAGAGATAGACGATAATATGAAAGATAAGTGAGATGCTGACACCATCATCTAAGTGTGTCGGAAAAGGTTGATTAAAAAGATTTGATGATGCTTGAGATGGAGAAATACTACGTAGTAATGAAAAACACATATTATAGATTTAATTTTTATTTTATTTCTAATCTTTCTTCATGGCAAGGTACTACGTAAACTACAATAGTACTGAGATATGAGCAAAACTCGGAACATTAATTGAGCATCGAACCAGCGATTACTCTTGTTGAGGGCTCACGTGCTGCCCACCAGACCAACCGAGACCCTTCCTTTGCCTTTCTTTCAGCCATGTTTCTACTCTAACCGTGCTTTTTAAACTTAAAGAATGGGATTTCGACAGCATCCCCACTTAACTGAGTTCTGTGCCGATTTGTGCTCCCGAGACCATTCCTGTTGACGGGTAAATGCTTATAGCACTAACAGAGTAAAAACACGGGTGAGAATGAAGCGAAGCAAAGATCTCATTTCGTGTGCTGAATAGTATGTGAGTTCTAGGTGAGGATGATAACGGGTTCGAATCCCACCTGAGGTTCAGTGTTCTGCTCATATCTCAGAATTCTTATTGCTGCACTTTACATTATAGTACTACATTGTACTAGATACTAGATAGGTACTTGATACTTGAACGATCCGTCCTCACTGGTCGTGCGGGCCCCAGCACAATCACCATTTTTCGGAGATGCTGGTTAAGCCATTGTGGTTCCCTAGAATCCCAAGAACAGCCTGGCCAAAGTTTGCCCCAGGTCGTCACCACGACAGGCAATCACAGCGCTTGTGGGTCAGAGGGAGATTTACTACCATGCGACTTTGATACCAAGACGGTGGTGAATCCTGGTTCATTCCTGAACATATGCTAAAATTAGAACAACACAGAGGAGATTAGCATAGGCCTGTGCAAGGATGACACGCAATTGCTACATTATAGTACCTGTGAGGATTCCAAGACTTCTTTTACTCGATTCGTTTCAATACGACGAAGCCACGAACGTCTCCGGGTTTACTTGTGGGTCCTCCTACAGCTCGAGGATTTCGGTTTTTTAAAATGAATGTTGTTGCATGCTGGTCCAGTTCTCGTTCAGCCGTGCTCGGCGCTCCCGCATCTTTACCTCAAGCTGTTGCCAATATTTGTGGATAAGAAAGAGCGGTTTCATTCCAAATAACTATGGTACTCGATTTCTCATTCTCGGAAGAACGCCGAAGTTGGTTGGCCGTGTTGAGTTGAACTATTTATCATTAACCAATTGTCCACTAAAAATGGTAGAAGTTGCTTCCAAGTTTTTTTCGCTTAGTAACGCAACAGGAATTTTCTTTTAACTCCCATGCCTTTTAAAGATGGAAAGATGAAGCCATTTGCTATTCTCACTCTTGTTTGATTGATTTTTCCCGGAAAAACTAAGTAAACTAATTAGTTATTGGGAAATACAAATACCAGTAGACCTCACTACTATTTCAAAAAGCTATCTGAATCCAAAGGAAGAAGTTTATTGCCTTCATGCGATAAGTCCTTAATGACCTCAATTGCTTCAAAGTACGAACAAATATTGGGGGCTAAAAAAAGCGAACCGTACTGTAATTTAACATGTTTTATTTGTAACGTTTCACATAGCACCTATTAGCGGTTTTTCAACAATGGCTCGATAAATTTGTAAAAGTTTTGCCGCGTGGCAACAATAGTAGAATGAAATTCCAGAAATGTTCCCTTAGTTTTAGCTGTGCTTAAAATTCGAACTTTCACTAAACTGAAAACGGAGTTAAATTTTTAAAGTTTCCGACGCTAGCGCTGCCGGGAAAAATACCAGCGGTATGACAAATATTAAACTACTCTAAAGAAAAATAAGGTTCACCACAACAGTTACATCTCGTGCCCCAATTTTTTAGGATACTTTAAACCATCATACAAATTCTACACTTTGTTGTCACATTCGAGATATGGGCCATGACGAAAGGAAATGTGAAAATGTGCCTCATGGCCTATACAAAATCACAGTTCTATTTTGGTAGAAAAAGTTCAGTGGTACCTCGCAGGCACGAATCTGTAGATTTTAACGTTTTAAGTTGAATATATGCTGAAATAAAAAGGATAAAGCTCTCGGCGTTGATCAATCCCGGACCATGCATTCAACTTCATTTTGCATCGTTTGGAAGTGATTGAATGCATATCTGGCCTTTACAATGACTCGCCGTGGCACACCGATGTATCGAGCCATTGCTGCTATCCTTGCAGACAAGTCTGGCACCAATTTTCCGAGCCCATAGGGATGGAGGGCTTGGTGAGCCATAGGCGCGGGAATCAGTCCCATGTGTGTGTTGCAGGGTGCCTCTGACCACTGCGTCACACGCGTCCCTATCTTATATGCCGCAATATGCTGGCTAAAATTGACGGCTCCCACTAGTTTCGCATCAGATGCATTGTGCCTATTGCATCTCTGGACTTATGTGTTAAAGTTACGGCTCAAAATCGTCCGTTGTTTCTCACTGAACTGCAAACTTTTCAGCTACGGTAGAACTCATATGAAGACATCAAGTAAAGAGATGGAAACGAATTATACTGGATTTATAATCCAATGCCGAGGTTAACAGAAAGTCGATCTTGGGAAAAGAATCATACTTTTAACATCGATAATTATCATTTGTTTAACACTCAGTGACGTCATCTCCTTTAAGATAGAAAGAAAACACTATAATTAAAATAAAGGAGAAAAATACAAAAAAGAATAAAAACAAAAACGAACATGAGGATAGTCCATATAATATTTCGGAGCTTTGCTTCTTTTTCGTGAAACCCTTAGTGCTAGTGGAAGAACTGTGTTGTGATGTGTCTGTGATGAAGTAGGAAATGGTGCACAATGGTAACATCCAGACTCATTAGACAAACTTATAACATATTAGTACAACGTAAAACTAAACTGCTACATACGAAATAAATGACTCCTTTAGAACTCGTCTGGGGTCCGCAGATGCTGTAGGATAATTGGGAGCTCTTTGGGGATTCTGTGGTTCGCAGACCGTTCGTGTTCTTAGCAGAATTATTCTAGGAATCCCTAAGAGTCTGGATGATGTCATCTGTCTTTCAATCCATTTCTTATCCGTCTTCCCAAAATTACATTTTTCTTGCGAAATTCTGAAGACCGTAAATAAGCTTTTTACTTTGAACCCCCTCCATTTTTGCCCAATAACGACAATAAGCGAGAGAAAATAAAGCTTTACGTCGATCAAACCCTAAAGTATGTAGAATGACTCCTATTTCATCAGGCATCGTAGAAGTGATTGAATACATATCTGGCATAAAATCACTTCCAAAAACTACCGATATGTCAGCTCAATATCTGTTATCGTCCCGTAACAAATCTTTTACTTCTAGTGGATGGAGGGTTTGGTTATCCCTGGTCGAGGAATCGAACCAGCGACCACGTGCATGTTTCAGAGCCGGAGATGTTTCTTGCACTTCATTTCCTTTACCATTGTAGTCTTAAGATTGCTTTTAAAAAAAAAACTGGACGTGTAAACTCGAATTCAAATATTGTTCAATAAACTCTAACAGCTCGATAAAAGTAACGGCAACCATACCTGGATCGTAGAACTCGTCGTCGGTGGATAGCGAGAGAATCGCAGGGCTCGAGCCAGTCGACGCTGTGCGACGCAGCCGATCTGGCGAGCGACGAAATGCTTCAGCAGAAAACTCGTCCTGAATTGAGACAATGGGTATAGGTATGCCATTTTAGCCTTATCTATAACAGATAACACTCCAGTGGAGTATCTACCAACGACCTGCACAGAAGCGTGCTTACAAAGATGTTAGGAAGAATTTTTCTCTAAGCAGCACCTAATCACATTTGACTTCAGAAAATGAATAAGAAGTCTCAGTAGTTAAGCGAAGAATGTATGAAGAGCGTCATGAGAGTCGGCACAGTCATTCTTCGCATGCAAAAGTGATTCATAATTATTTTCTATGGCATTCAACAGATCCGCTCGGTCCTCCACCACAGATGATTTACCAGAAAGCTAATAAGAAAAGCTCCATTCTGCATTTATAATAGAAAATAACTGGTTCTCCAAGAGTTTGCTCTCTATAATGTAAAGAATGTTGATGATGAGAAGTGTACAGAGATGTCTCCGTAATTAAGAGTATCATCCGGAATTATAGGAAGTGCAAAAATATCTCTACAGAATCAATACAAGCACACAAATGCACGGGTGTCGGTCGTCCCACTGTGAAAACAGAAATTAAACGTTGTCATGAACAAGTTGATACAAGTCGTTGTCTTGAATACTCCTTGTTAAGTGCACAATCATTAACAATAAATCAATTTGAGGAAGCTGATGATGACAATCAGACATCACAGACCGTAGTCGAAAAAGCTTAAGTCTCTGCAAGAACGAAACTGAGAGAAATCACTGTGAAAATTCCAGTTGACGAGGTCTTCTAGCATTTGAACGAATCTGATCCTTACTGAACTGCTGCTTTCCGAAAAGCGTTAAAGTGTAAGTTATCGGCAAATCCCAAAATACGCCGTCCTCTGTTATTTCACAACAATTCAGATGGCCTGTCATCACATGTCACAGTCCCTTCACTCCTTTTTTGATTTCTTGTCGTGCAGCCTTCGTTTATCCTGCTGGTCGCTTTTACGTGTGGGTTCGGCTGAGACTTGAGAATCCGCATCCCTTACTCCTATTTGATGTGTTCAATGTCGGTCGAGTGTAGTTTTCGCTGGAAATTCCTTCTCCCGAAATAATTGCGGGTGAGCATTGGCAGGCCTTTACTCAGGAAACCGTCCCTCAAAATTCTTGAATCCGTGAGTTGTAGCTAGTATTCGGCTACGTGGCAGACAGTCCTTTGGCGTTAACGGCTTCGGCGATAAGCTGAGCGACCTACCGAGAAGGATGCAACAAACCGAATATTTCACTCAACAATAGCAATGCGTAAATGCTTTTCTGACTTTGGTTCACTCCATTCCTTACTTTTAATTTCTCATTTTGTTTCTTTTTCGACTTCACCTTTATTTCACTCAAACGTGACCCACCGCCCAAATCTCTAACATTATCAGGAAAGCTTAAAGGTGCAAATTAATTCTGCTATTTCCAACAATAAAACGTCGGATAAAGAAAGTGTAATTGAAAATCAGCAAAATTTCATCATTAAAAATAGTGGCTTGAAAATCAATGGTTTGGATGTTCATTTTCTGCGTAAACTTCTGCTTACCAGGTCGGGGATTTGTGGATCTGCTCCTAAATCGATAAGCGTGTCGTAGATGGCGTTCGGTTGAGCGGCAGCGTAGTGACACGCAGTCCGACCGACCTGAAAATCAGCAGAAAAATTTTTCTTCAGAAACAGCACTCACGCTTCAGATTTCGAGAGACCGATAACATCCGCACATCTGCGACAGTCACTTCCTACAAAGGTCTCTTTACAATCTTATATAAGTTTTATGGAGAAACCATCGATGGTTATTGAAAATCCATCCTTTTCGAGAGACCGATAACATCCGCACATCTGCGACAGTCACTTCCTACAAAGGTCTCTTTACAATCTTATATAAGTTTTACAAGTGCCAATTCATTAAATACTTCATTAATGGAGAAACCATCGATGGTTATTGAAAATCCATCCCGCTGTGTTAGAGAGAACTCGGACAAAGTGGGAATTTAGAACACTCACCGCTCTGATGTACTGTTATCTCAATGGTATACAGTATTTTTTTCTCTCGAAAAGAAATTTAGAGCACAAAAAATTTGGAGCGAGAAAATCGTAACGTGCTCCCATTACGAAGCAGCTTCTTGCGGAGGATTGGTTAGTCAAACCACACCTACCGATGGGGCACCGCCCACAAAGAGCGATTTGGCTTCAAGCACGGAACTACTTCTCCAATAGTTTAGACGAAAATGGGAGTAATTAATCACGGAATGTCGGACGGACTTAATATATGCATGTCAGTTCATCCATAAGAAAATTCAGACACGCAATTTCAAATAAATTAGACATCTTTTTAACACAAAACGTCTGATGCCTAAATTTTCATGACTGGCCAACGACGTCTGATTTCACGTCGGCTGCGCAACCGGTAGAACTTGGCCTTTCAGCGATAGCAATAAAAAACAAATTTCTGCTAACTGAAGCACTTGAGAGATTGGAAACATCACTGCGGGTTATAAAATGTCTGCACCACCAAACAACATAGCTGTCAGTAGTTAGAGATGTTTGTCACATGTGAAAGGGTGAAAAGCTCTCGGTGTTGATCAAACTTTGAGAGATGCGCCATGTATTCGACTTCATTAAGTATCGCTAGAGGTGATCGAATGCATATTTGACCTTTACGATGACTCGACGGTGGCCTAGCGATATATCGAGCCAGTGCTGCTATCCTCCCAGAAAAGTCTGGTTCCAAATTTCCATGGGGGACTTGGTGGGTATGGGGCACGAGGATCGATCCCATGTGGATGTTGCAGGGCGACTCCTACAATGCGCCACACGTGCACCCAGTGTTACTCGATACTTGATACTTGAACAACCCATCCTCACTAGTTGTGCGGGCCCCAGAATAATCACCATTTCTCGAAGACTTACTGGTTAAGTCCCGTTGGGGTTCCCTGGAATTCCGAGGACAGCCTGACCAAAGTCTACCCCAGGTCGTCACCACAACAGTGAGTTGCAGCCCTTGTGGATCAGAGGTAGATTTTCCGCCATGCGACTTTGATACCAGGACGGTGATGGACCCTGGTATTGGTTTACTCTTAGCTAGACTTCCTGATGGAAACGCCGGACTCTTTCTCAGCTTGGTAGACCATGCTGGAGGACGAATTCCCCCGCTGTACATCACAGTCCGACACCCAGGAACACCTCCCAGCCATGAATAGGCGGTAAACCGTTGGGAGGCCCCCCAGTGTTACTCTCCAAAAAATAGAAGTTGCTTATCGTTTTGAATCATATCTACTATTGAAGAATAGAATTTTACATCCTGGAACTATATGATTAAGTGAAAGATTGGACATCAATCGACTCCTTATTGAAAACGTCAATGAAGAGGCTCAAGATGTGAAAACTACATGGAATCATTTGTGCGCTCGCTCAAAATCGCGAAGGAAGTCAGGATGAATACAGTGACGATGATGATGATTATTGATTATGAAGTCAACGGTGAGCGCCTTAGCAAAATAATACTTCGGAATTACTGGATCTTCAACAGCTATTAATCTGGAAAGCTATTTCTTTAGTTTTTGAAGCTTATTGTGAATGAGACAGGCAGATACAGACTGCAGACGAATGTTTGTGAAAACCGCTATGTATTGAAGAGATTAGAGAATTCATCCGTTTCCATCTTAAGATGAAATCATTAAAATGAAAGAATTAAAGGACTGCTGAAGTTCCACACCACTCCGCTATCATCCTATTGCAGCCTATTTTATGACGAGGGATAGATTTGGAAGTTCATTGGCACTCCCATCTTGCTGACACCACAATGTTCAATCGATAAGATATGTTATAAAAGGTTAATTGAGTCGTTAATAGAGAATGCGAATAGGAACCACAGCAAAATATGCACACCTAGGAAGTACACATACATCGAAATCCTCGTGTCCAATAGAGCTAGAGTCGCATTCCGCCTGTGTATCGAAAGATGGATTGCGTTATAGCGTACTAATTAAGGGACACGCCATCAGCACTGAACTACGCCGAAGAATTCTCCCCAATGAATACCTTGTAATAGCGAAAAATACTCTTAAGCCTCAAAGTTCGGTTGCTCGTGGTTAGTGATATTTCTGCGTCTCTTAACCTGTAACAGTTTCCGAGATGCATGCCTTAGCAGCAATACTCTGTCATCACAACTCATTCGGAAAGTGTCATAATGAATCAATAAGTGTAAAAAACAGATTTTCATGAGAGAGACATGTTTGACAAAATACCTGTGTTGGGCGAGCTAAGTAAAGTGTACGAAAAGTGCGATGGAAAATTTTTTTGTAGCGAAATTGACTGCTGGAAAGAATCTGTACATGAAAGAATGCTGTCCATCCACACCAGCTCTATCTAAGCCTGCGTAGCCCCACAATGCAGCCGTACGAGTTTGTATACAAAAACACTGAAAATGCTGTTGGTGAGGAGGGTCGTACGACATGCCCACACAAGCACGCAGAGCATACACTTATCAGTGAACTTCCATTCGGTGCATCTTTTAAAATATTGCGAACTCGCATCTCCATCGTTCCCAGATATGGATGAAGGTAGAAATTCCGATCACACTCAGCATACAACCACAAGGATGATGAGATATGAGCAAAAATCTGAAACCCAGCTGGGATACGAACCTACGATTACCTTTAGCGGGAGCTCATGTGCTATCCAACTCACCAGTCGATGCGAAAGTGACTTGGGTACCGCAAATCGGCACTGTACCCAACTAAACCGGAGCGGAAGTCTGGATCACAATCGAAATTACAGTTGAAATCGAAATTGTGGTTGTATTTCGCAGAGCATCAAGCAATGAAAAAGAGTTGACGACAGATAAAAGTTACAACATTGTACTGCAAATATTTTGCAGTAGGTTGAAAACATCGTGGTTTATGCTGGATGAGATTTCTCGTGACGTACAAGAGCTATAAATCTCCGAAAAACATGTAGAAAATATATAAAAAAAACATGGAGAATATAAGGAATTCAATTTTGCAAAATAATTTGCGAAAAGATGGGTGGAAAATTTAAAACTGGCCACCCCGGCCACTCAAAAATCAATGGACTTTAAGCAGCAAGGCGATCACTTTTAAAGTTTTTTATTGAGGAGAAATCTATTAGTATCCTGTCAGTTCTCTGGCCGATCCGACGTGCTGGATACAGTGTAAATAATGGTCGCATCTAACGGATCTCCCTTCCTGACCACGAAGAGAAATCTTTCATAAGGTGAATTTCTCAAGCGCAATTCACTGATGCGTACATTCATGACCGTAGTCACCTCTCTAGCACAGCCAGTTGTTGAGCAGTCCAACTATTGATTGATTGCCTAAGAAGTGATCCTCCTTTTGCTACTTTTACAAGGTGATAAGAAAAGTCAGTTGAAAAACCACATCATAATTTAAATCGACAGTACACAATTTTCCATGACAACATCACTAATGCAGCGCATGTTTCTCAATCTATACAGAAACCGCAAAAACACCATTGAGTGCTTAAAAATTTACCCACTTGTAGTTACCGAATTACTTATAGCTGAGTTACCCTTAGTAAGCAGGCTTTACTAATGTGGCAAATAAGTCAGATTCACAGTGCTCTATTCATCTAGCTAAGTCTTTTAGGAAACCGGGCCGAATACCCTAGAATCTTTTACACTGTAGCGAACCGCAGTTTCAAAGTTGGTGCAAAAATGACTAGCCATAATTTTGTGTCTGTGCAAAAACATAGGCGCCACAAATGAGTGCTCACAGAGAGCGTGCAATACAGACATAATTCTTGGTTCGATCCGGCATCGGAGAAACTCCAATCCTTCGAGTTCGGTGAATTTGCACCAAAATCGTTCAGTAAAGACTAGTTCCAGCTCACAAATGCCTCTGAGCGCTTGGGGTCGCTTTAGAATAACTATATTTCAGGATTTAGAGAACCAATCCAAGTAGCTTTCAAAGCCATTCGCGAAGAACGCAGACATTACCAGTACCAGCCGAACAAAAATGAAATTCGATGACGAATAGGCAACAACAAATGGTGCGAAGAAAGTGTTGAGATTCGTAAAGATCTTGGAATCGGATTACGGTGTACGCTATTACTACATGGCCCAAAATCATATGTTTTCACATTGGACGGATCCCACCACTTCTACCACTCGACTCGTTTCCTTGCAACGACCATCCACAAAAGCTGTTTAACTTTTTTTGCGTCTTACTTCGCGAATTGTAGGAGAATTCGGGATCAAGATTTAAATTGGTACAGTTTTCACACAGGTACTTAAGCTCTGACTAAAGGAAAACTATTACTAGGTTAGTACAAGTTGATAGTCATGCTACAAAAACTCATGAAAACCTGGATGTTCCTGAATTCAGAGACGTATCTGACTAGTGCTTGGTTAGTTGGATTTTGTGCTACCGTGTCCCAAATTTGTTGCGATTTACCCTCCATTTGCAACCGTTCCAGTGCCTGAAAATACTTCTCCTAGTAATGTCGCGCATCGATTCGTTAACATTATGAATGCCTCCCTAAGAGGTAAATGACTATTTAATGATAGCGACGTGATGATTCTTATAATGTAACTTAATTTGTCAATAAAAAGGATAAAGGATAAAGTTCTAGGTGTTGATCAATCCTTGAGGGATGAGCGTCGCATTCGAATTCATTAAGAACTGTTAGAGGTGATTGAATGCATATCTGGCCTCTACAATAACTGTGGCCCACCAATGTATCGAGTCAGTGCTGCTATCTTTCCAGACAAGTCGAGTAGCAATTTGCCCACACCGGAGGGATGGAAGGCTGACTGCACCAAAAGGAAAATGTTCCTTTAACAGTTCCCTCTGAAAACTTTCGTTACTTTTAGAACTTACTAAGAAAACAGGCATAATTATCTTTCCAGCTAAAAAAAAAACAAAATCAAGGAGAGAATGATCGTCGAGCCTCAAAATTGAACCGAGCATTGAAGTCGAGCTTGAGAATTTCGTTGGCGACACTGTTATCAACTGCGGATGAAATTACCAGTGGAGGAGGCTTTTCCCTAAAACCGCGAATTAACGAGGGTATTATCCTTAATAAAGCTCAAATGCAGATTATCACAGTTTACTTGGACGTGTAGAGCTAAGCATTACTTTCCTAAGCTATTTCTCCGTTAATAGATTGAATTTTCAAATTTTTGCTTCATCAAA
>MQTX01000127.1:1245322-1262381 GCA_009735665.1 Angiostrongylus cantonensis | reverse complement strand
TAGGTGACTGCACCAAAAGGAAAATGTTCCTTTAACAGTTCCCTCTGAAAACTTTCGTTACTTTTAGAACTTACTGAGAAAACAGGCATAATTATCTTTCCAGCTAAGAAAAAACAAAATGAAGGAGAGAATGATCGTCGAGCCTCAAAATTGAACCGAGCATTGAAGTCGAGCTTGAGAATTTCGTTGGCGACACTGTTATCAACTGCGGATGAAATTACCAGTGGAGGAGGCTTTTCCCTAAAACCGCGAATTAACGAGGGTATTATCCTTAATAAAGCTCAAATGCAGATTATCACAGTTTACTTGGACGTGTAGAGCTAAGCATTACTTTCCTAAGCTATTTCTCCGTTAATAGATTGAATTTTCAAATTTTTGCTTCATCAAATGTGCTTTTACGAGAAATTGCCTCTTCGAAATCATAAGGATAAAGGATAAAACTCTCGGTGCTTATCACTCCCTGATGGAAGGATCATGCGTTTGACTTCATCAACCATCGTTGAAGGTAAATAAATCCATATTTTGCCTTTACAATAACTCGCAGTTACAATTATAACTATCAATGTACCAGTCAAGTATTGCTACCCTCCCAGGCAAGTCTGGCACCAATTTGCCGACCCTAGTGGGATAGAAGGCTCAATGGACTGAAGCATGGGGAACCATGGACCATGTGTAACGTAGGCCGCCTCCTATCACTGCGCTACACGCTCCCCTTTCCAAGAAATCATAGGATCATTAAAGCATCGTGCGTCGCTTGCAGTTAGTTTCTCAGGATTCTAGGTTGACCAAGATTGTCTGGCGATAGAACTTTAGCGGAGCTGAGGGTAGCAGTGGAAAGAAGTGATCAACAGTTATGTATAGCTGAACGCTGTTTACATGATTTTTTTTTATTTTATATGGCCCGTCTTTTGAAAACTACTATGCGGATCCCAGCTCCCAGCATTTCTCACATTTGATTCTGGTTTTCTCGCATCCATAATCCACTAAGGTCCTCCAATTTTTAGGTTCTATTTCAGCTGTTGCTTGAAGGTTTTCACTTCATACAGAATATTATAGAATGCTGATTGGGTTGATTCTCCATAAAGTCCTGGGAGAGCAGTGGTACAGCATTCCACTGAAGCATGGGGAACCATGGACCATGTGTAACGTAGGCCGCCTCCTATCACTGCGCTACACGCTCCCCTTTCCAAGAAATCATAGGATCATTAAAGCATCGTGCGTCGCTTGCAGTTAGTTTCTCAGGATTCTAGGTTGACCAAGATTGTCTGGCGATAGAACTTTAGCGGAGCTGAGGGTAGCAGTGGAAAGAAGTGATCAACAGTTATGTATAGCTGAACGCTGTTTACATGATTTTTTTTTATTTTATATGGCCCGTCTTTTGAAAACTACTATGCGGATCCCAGCTCCCAGCATTTCTCACATTTGATTCTGGTTTTCTCGCATCCATAATCCACTAAGGTCCTCCAATTTTTAGGTTCTATTTCAGCTGTTGCTTGAAGGTTTTCACTTCATACAGAATATTATAGAATGCTGAATGGGTTGATTCTCCATAAAGTCCTGAGAGAGCAGTGGTACACTTGACTGGAAAAGAGTTTTTTCCGTAGAATTCCGTTGCCAATTCCCCACCCCTGTGAGATGAGAAGCTTGGTGAACCCGGAGCGAGATCAAACCAGCACCGTTCTCGTGATGACTGGCATCATTACTACTGTATTATCCCGCCTCTGTGTACAAAAATGCATTCAGAAATGGTTTCGAAAGACATACTTCATCGTCGATTCCGAGTCAGACGGGAGTAATGGTGATGAGGAACCAGATCGATGAAGAACGCAAGCTCGTGATATCTAGAATATCACGATTTTATCACTGTCAACTTTACCACATCAGTAACTGAATTTAGCAGCTACACTAACGATTGAACGAAAATCCACACCACGTGAGAAACCCTATCCTGTTGAGCGTCAGAAGACATCACCAGCAGAGCGCGGTCTTTACGAAGTGGATAACATTAAAGGCTATCAACTAAAACGTTTGGAAGCATTTCAACTTATTCGTTTAAACTTAGGTGGCCGTGACTGTTGAAAGGCAATCAAGCACATCGTTGAAAATACTGAATTTGGAACAATAAAAATCTAGGATTAAATCCTGCAAGTTCAGAGAGTAAAAGCGAAAAACTGAAGGGAGATTTAAAATGCTCGGACGATGTGTGAAGTACATTCTAACATATCTAACAGCTATAGACCAATAGACATAACAGGCGGTCGAAAGATGAAAATCTAAGTGGTTTTCAAAAAGGCTTACAAATTTACAATATTCGATCAAGGTAACATTTTCATCTATGATTGCTATGAATTTTCTTATGCAACTTCGAGTATCGATCCAAGGTTTGAAATCCGGTGATGAAAAGCGAAACAATTTTCAAAATCCAAAAATACAGTGAACAATTTTAAATGGACTCCATGGTAGCAAGATATTCTAGATGCGAAGAAGAAATTAGGAAATGTTTTAATGCTGACTATCACGGAGGAACACATACACATGGAATCGATCCCCGCGCCCATGGCCTACCAAACTTTCCATCCCTCCGAGGTAGGCAAGTATCAGACTTTCCTGCGAGGATGGCAGTGCTGGCTCGATACATCAGTAGGCCACCTCGAGTCATTGTAAAGGCCAGATATGTATACAATCGCCTCTAAACGAGCTTATTGAAGTCGAATGCATGGCACATCCCTAGGGGATTGATCAACGCCGCGGGCTTTATCCTTTTTATCATGGAGAGAATGCAGTAGCTATAAAATAGCGTATTTGAGAGTGCATGAAGGAATGAAGCTTTTGTAGCCGATTAAAGTCTTAAGGATTGTGCAATGCCCTGGATTTCTTTAATATTCGTAGACATGACCGAATGCAAATCTGGCCTACATCGTTACTTCCGAGAGTTTACCGATCTATCAAATCAGTGTCTTTAACATTCCGAGGTGAAGTAGTACCAATTTGTCGACTTGGGGCTTGGGAGAGCTCGTTGATTGGCCATGGATAAAGGATTGAACAAATGAACCTGTGTATTTCTGTGGGCGTAGCAGCAGTGCATTAAAGCGTTTCTGAAAAAGAAAAAATAACACCAAAATATCACCGAAAACTAGAGATTTCATTCTGGTTAAATGAGAATTCGCGAAATTGCAGGAGGACTGTCGCCGTTGCTCACTGACACGAATTGAGTTATTTCCAGAGATTATGCTTTTTCTCCATGGTCCCGATGACGGCACTGAACAGGCGATCATTAGAGAATATTTTTACTTTTTATCCTTTCATTGAAAGATCAGCCATCGTCATTAAGCAAGTAGTTGTGAAGGATTCGTGAAACTGATCGCTTCATCCAATGACAGGAAGTCAGCGAGAGATTCTATTGTAAGAGCCACGACAGGCTTACTCGATTTCCTTAATCAACAACATGACATATCCTATGGATCTGAGAGATCTGATGATGATGACCCACCACTCCATACGCAAGAATAGCCCTCTCAAATCTTTTCGCCAAATGCTAGTACTCGGCTTGTTAATATTTTGTAGGATGATAGGATGATTTATTAATTTAATGGGCTGAAACCTGTGTATTGATTCAGAATCCTTCGCACAATCCTATTGATAAAAGGAGCTCGTCATCCAAGCAAATACTGGCATCTGTTTCGCTTCCGAACACATGAATGCCGCTTAGTGGCTCGATCGATCCCGAAAAGAGACTTGGCATGATTAATTTTTGCGTTACCACCTAGAGTAGGCTAGGTGCTTGCTGAGAATCGCCATCATTGCTTTCGCATTAACCATGGAAACTCTTCGAATGATATGTTATTTCATGAACTGTCTAACCACAGCTTTGGAGAAGTTGAAATAGTTGTGATGTTGGCACTGATGACATCATGCTCATCTCTAATAGCGTTTAGTTTCATGTTTCCGAAAAATATAGGAACGCAAAAAGATTACATTACAGCTTAATCAGACTTTAACGGAAAACTTTAGCGCACTGTTAGCCAACGACAGATGCTTTTCGTGAATGAAAGCAAAATTCCACACCAACGATAAGAACAACATTTTTATCCCTGAAAGGTTTATTACATTCTGTGATAATTGAAGGAAACGGTAGAGATATTTGGAAAGCTAAAAAGTCGTCGAGTCAGTTTGAGCTTCTTTGAGCAAACTCCCTAATCATTCTCTTCTATCCTCAGTTATCTATTGGAAAACTAAGAAAGTTACATGGTCATTATCCAAGCCGACATACACGAAACAGGTTTGTTCAGACTGAAGATGGTACACTCTCTTTTACACAATACAATTACTTCGTAAAAGTTTATCAGCAAACTAAGAAAGTTACATGGTCATTATCCAAGCCGACATACACGAAACAGGTTTGTTCAGACTGAAGATGGTACACTCTTACACAATACAATTACTTCGTAAAAGTTTATCAGTATGAAGCAAATCTTCAAGGCAACGCTCAGTATAAATAGAAGCTGTAGTGGGAGTGACGCGAATGAATGGGTGAGGTAGGTGGGAGAGATACGCCATGACAGAAGCCTCACACTCACATTTCTACTTGTTGTAGGATTTCCCACACTTTCAATCACAAATTGCTATATTTTGAAGCCCAGGGAATAAGTCTTTGTTTTTCGGTCAATATTTATAATAACAAAAAAAAAGGGTCATTGAAGCGCGGCAATTACCCAGACATTAACACTTGGATTCACAGACCATCAAGGTAAGCGTTCCACCATCTGAATGAAAAGCGGTGAGCAGTTCTTATCCGAACAAAACCTATTAAGTTGTTAAAAATCTCACGAACCTCAATTTCAGTTACCGCAAAGCGAATAAAAAGTAATAAAATGTTATGATCACACAACATCTGAGGACTTGCCGCTTAGACATATGTGGGTATTCTTGGGAAAAACACTAAAAACATAGTGTATTCGTATTAGTTATAAATTCTTCACCTATTTAGTCGCATTAGCGTTTTATAATATCGTCATTATTGGCAGTATTCAAAGGACCTGCGGTGGCTGGATTTCTTGGAGCCGGTGGGCGGAGCGAGTTGCCCGGGTGTGAAGCACTTAGCACTTAGCGACGAGGACGAGCACATCGCTCCAGTTCCGGCCAACCGATACGATCGGGTGAGACTCGGGCTCGGATTTGCACCCATCGATTTACTGGACAGACTGGGATACTCTCGATTAGCAGCATCCCTACTCGATATTGCCTATTACTCAGAATCGTCTGGCCATAGCAAGGGCAAGAAATTAAAGGACATACAGACTACAGACACAGAAAAGTTGTAGAAAAAACTGTAGTCACAGGAATAAAAACTTTTTTTTTAATTTAAGCAATCTCACTTACCTTTTCCATTGTCATATCGATGTCGACAAAAGCGTCGGTGATGTCGATGATATTCTCATCCTACAGCAACTATTCATCGCTTTTCGTTGAAAGCAGGCACAAAAGTGAAGTTCCTGATAGACATGTTCATGCAGTTTTTGAAACCAAGGAGTGAGAATTAGCAAGATATATTTTCAAGATACGGTGGCGAAACTGCTGAAAAAGTTGCTGAGAAATCTTTCCAAATCCATGATGAAGAGCGAGAGGGACCATTTGCAGCTTCTTCGCAAGCAGTAAGTGCTCTAGCATTCATCACATAATATTAACTAAGCCACCGATACTGGATATACATTAACAGTAATAATCAAACAGACCTAGAATTTCTAAGAACAGTTAGGAACTTTGAAGCACATGAATTTTAAGAATAAAAGTACAAGGCATGGATATACTTCTATTAGTGCTTAGAGAAGCTTTTGAGAAGTAGTAACGCTAGCAGAAAGAGCTGAAAACTGCTACAATAAGCTGGCATGTTTTGCAAATATTAGTTTGAAAAGTTCATTTAGAAATATTTTGACGAACCACTCCTCTACTTTCAGGGAGAATGACGGGATAATGAGGTTGCAGAAATTTCTTTACAATGGATGCATTACTAAATAGTTGTTGCTACTTTCTTCATAATCACTAGTTTTCCATTGTCATATCGATGTCGACAAAAGCGTCGGTGATGTCGATGATATTCTCATCCTACAGCAACTATTCATCGCTTTTCGTTGAAAGCAAGCACAAAAGTGAAGTTCCTGATAGACATGTTCAGATAGTCAAAAACAATGACAACCACAATGATGCTGAGGTATGAGGAAAACCTGAAGATTCGGCTATGCTTCGAAACTGCGATTAGCCTTGCCGGGTCTACGTGCTTTCCACCCTTTCCTTGTCTTTCTCCCGGTAAAGTTTTATTATATCACTATATCGGTGCTAACAAAGAATAGTCAGAAAGAAAAAGTTGAAACATTGTAATTTAGCCTACCGCTTCAGGTTAACTGGTATCAATGCCGATTTGTGCTGCCTAGACCACTTCCGTTTACGGGTGATTATTTATGGCACAGGGCGCGTGTGGCGCAGTGGTTGGAGGCGCCACTGCGACACGCAAGTGGAATGAGCCCATGGCCCACCAAGCCTTCCATCCCTCCGGGGTTGGCAAATTGGTACCAGACTTGTCTGGGAGGATAGCAACACTGGCTCGATACATCGGCAGGCCACCTCGAGTCATTGTAAAGGCCAGATATGCATTCAATCACCTCCAACGATACTTAATGAAGTCGAATGCATGGCGCATCCCTCAGGGATTGATCAACGCCGAGAGCTTTATCCTTTATTATCCTTTTATTTGTGGCACAAATAGAGTGAAAAAGTGGTCGAGAGCAAAGCAAAACAGTGGTCTAGGTTCATGTGGTGGATAGCAAATGAGAACAGATAGGGTAATCGTATTTTCAAACCCCAATTGGGGTTGTCAGTATTATTCATGTCTCAGAATCCTTGTGGTTCAAATAAGTGCTGTTCGGAGGATATCGTGTCTGTGCTTATGGAGATCCCGATTATTAGTTGTTTCGTTCCATTTCACAAACCAAGCACAAGTCGAGAATCCCATGCAGATATCGAGAAAATAACTGCTAACTGGCTCGCACTTTGTCACTTGTTTCAGTTTTTGCATCATCGTTTTCGATTTCAATGGTCACATCTGTTCCGAATATGATAACGTTACCGACTCCTTGAGAAGAGCTATTTATTCATCAGCGAATACCAACGTAACATTATAGAACATAATCTTCTCTTAGAGATGGATTTTGAGGAAGATGAGTTTTCAGACTTTCATTGTTGTTTTCGTAAACCTTAAGGCAGCTTTGGAGGTCTTCTTAACTGTTACCCGTAGGCACTTGCTAACATAGCTCCGAACTTGCACGACAATGCAGAAAGACGATAAAATAAGACCTTAAAGAGAGCAGAGCAGCAGTCATGGTTGAAGCTGCAGAAGTTGGTCAGAGATTTCTCAACGCCCACTGAAATGTCGTCAATGACAAAGGTAAGGTCATCGCACTCCGAGGTCCAGATGGAACGCTGTAGGCTTCCAGAAAGGGTCTAGAGAAAATCAACAAAAAGCATTTCGCTGATCTCTTCAACACGCATATCCTCTCTTCTCCATAAAAAATTGAAGAGGATGGATATGTAGTCCTAACATTTCTT
Source organism: Angiostrongylus cantonensis (assembly GCA_009735665.1). Taxonomy (NCBI): domain Eukaryota; kingdom Metazoa; phylum Nematoda; class Chromadorea; order Rhabditida; family Metastrongylidae; genus Angiostrongylus; species Angiostrongylus cantonensis. The sequence goes on along the minus strand of MQTX01000127.1, from coordinate 1,254,782 downwards.
ATCCCACTAATCCTACATGCTCATTTTGTCAGTGAACACCTAAACAACACCTGGACCGGGTATGATGTATTAGTTGGCTTACGCCCGTTGAGGCGGCAATGAATCAAATGTGACACTCAGATCAGTGGAATAACAAACGGAAAATACGGTAGCAACTTGCCTTTCGCCTCTTTTGGGACGATCATATAGAATTCAACGTCAACCTACGTCCTAAGGAAGAACGTAAAGTGGGCATATTTATTTATATCATCTTAAAAACTGATCTTATTTAGCTGATGCGAGGTTGGTATAGGTCATTGCTGTTGCTGTTGTTGTTGTTCCCGTCAATGTGGTTGTTATTATTGTCGTTGTTGGTGCTGTTGGTCAATGGCTAGCGTTTCGGTGATTTCGCTTTCCTCAAAGCCTGGACGTATTTTATATTAGAATACTTTAATTATTCGGTGAAAAAAAAGGCTAAAGTACTAATGAAGATCAAATTTTTAAATAGATGGTGGGTTAGGATGCTATGGTTAAATGTAGTTCTATGCCATATTGAAAAGAAAAGCTACTCACCGTGATGCTACTGGCCCACACGTTGTTCACGTGGTTCCGCGGGCAAGACACACCTCGGGGTCATTTTGAAATAGGGCGTCAGGTCACGTGTGATAGTGAGGCATTCGTCTTTCCGGTTCATCTCTGGATTTTTGAAATTTACTCAAAGCATTCTCTGATCCTTCACACATGAAAAAAGCACTTATCAAAAACATGCACCGTACGGCTAAAAATGTGTGCACAGGAGAAGAGGAAAGGAAGGAATCGCAAAACCTGGCACGAAAAATAGCCATTTCCAATCTCTACTAAGTAGAAGCCACTCGGGTTAGACAAGAACACAGGGCTGTTCCCAAAGTTAACGTCTCGGACGAGAGTAAGATTACTTTTAAGCTACACTTCATATCAAATAAAGTAAGTTACGCCATTAAGAGATGCTTAAGAAAAAGTGGTCTTGAAAATTATGTAACGATTATTGAAATCCCACCCAATACCCCATGCCGTTAATTAGTTTGCAACCGTCTCTATGATCGTTTGTACAGCTCAGAAAGCTGCATGATCTGTCTAATGGGAGGGACTGCATGAGTTCAGGTATAATATACTCGATTTCATGTAACGCATACGGTGAGGAATACACTAGGGAAACGGGTAGACCGCTTTGCACCCGCATAAAAGAACACCTACATGGGAAAATCAAAACTCGTCAAAGCACTTCTCTAGGTAAACACAGGGTACGAAAGCACTATGGCAACGATGTGGAAGTGACAGTGCGGATCCTAGCGCAGGAATCGAAAACATCAACGCGCAAAACTCTTGAGGCGTTCTGGATAAATTTCAAAAACCCAAAGATGAACCGGAAAAACGAATTCCTCACTATCACACGTGACCTGGCGCCCTATTTCAAAGTGATATTTTGACCCCCGAGGGGTGTCTTGCCCGCGGAACAGGGACTGCATGAGTTCAGGTATAATATACTCGATTTCATGTAACGCATACGGTGAGGAATACACTAGGGAAACGGGTAGACCGCTTTGCACCCGCATAAAAGAACACCTACATGGGAAAATCAAAACTCGTCAAAGCACTTCTCTAGGTAAACACAGGGTACGAAAGCACTATGGCAACGATGTGGAAGTGACAGTGCGGATCCTAGCGCAGGAATCGAAAACATCAACGCGCAAAACTCTTGAGGCGTTCTGGATAAATTTCAAAAACCCAAAGATGAACCGGAAAAACGAATTCCTCACTATCACACGTGACCTGGCGCCCTATTTCAAAGTGATATTTTGACCCCCGAGGGGTGTCTTGCCCGCGGAACCACGTGAACAACGTGTGGGCCAGTCCCACTCGTAGCATCACGGTGGGTAGCTTTTCTCTTCAATATGGCGTAGAACTACATTTAACCGTAGCAACCTAACCCACCATCTACTTAAAAGTTTGATCTTCATTAATACTTTAGCCTTTTTACACCGAATAATTAAAGTATTCTAGTATAAAATACGTCCAGGCTCTGAGGAAGGCGAATTCACCGAAACGTCAGCCATTGACCAACAGCACCAACAACAACAACAACAACAGCGACAACGAAGAACTATACCAATCTCAGCGCATCATCTAAAGAAGATCAATTTATAAGAATACATAAATAAATATATCAACTACCTATGCCGAGGTTTATAGAAGGTCGGTCTTTTGAGTTGTAAAGTGGACATATGAGGAGAATGCTCTGGCGTTGTGGGCGTGTGAGGGCATGAGGCAAGCAACACGATGATGAAGGCGAAGAATTTGGACGCAGGAATCGAAAACATCAACGCGCAAAACTCTTGAGGCGTTCTGGATAAATTTCAAAAACCCAAAGATGAACCGGAAAAACGAATTCCTCACTATCACACGTGACCTGGCGCCCTATTTCAAAGTGATATTTTGACCCCCGAGGGGTGTCTTGCCCGCGGAACCACGTGAACAACGTGTGGGCCAGTCCCACTCGTAGCATCACGGTGGGTAGCTTTTCTCTTCAATATGGCGTAGAACTACATTTAACCGTAGCAACCTAACCCACCATCTACTTAAAAGTTTGATCTTCATTAATACTTTAGCCTTTTTACACCGAATAATTAAAGTATTCTAGTATAAAATACGTCCAGGCTCTGAGGAAGGCGAATTCACCGAAACGTCAGCCATTGACCAACAGCACCAACAACAACAACAACAACAGCGACAACGAAGAACTATACCAATCTCAGCGCATCATCTAAAGAAGATCAATTTATAAGAATACATAAATAAATATATCAACTACCTATGCCGAGGTTTATAGAAGGTCGGTCTTTTGAGTTGTAAAGTGGACATATGAGGAGAATGCTCTGGCGTTGTGGGCGTGTGAGGGCATGAGGCAAGCAACACGATGATGAAGGCGAAGAATTTGGAGGCAAGAATTGCGCTAGACGCGTAGAGGTAAGAGGAATATTTTAATGGCAGTTTAGCTGAAAATACTCAGTTTCGCACCACCTACAGGAAAAAGCAGAGCTGAACGCTACAATGATCTTGTGAGGAAAATACCGCATTAGAAACGGTAAATGAAAAAGTAGACAGTAAAGTGCAAGGGCTGAAACGAACTAAAATAGAAGCACTCGCATTTGAAAGAAAAGTAACACAATGAAAATTTTTAGCTTATTACATACTTCCCACTCCTTTTAATGAAAGGGTATATTGCGAAATATAACTTCAATGATGCTGAGATATTTGCAAAACTCCGGACCACAAGTGTCTGCGGTGGAGAACGAACGGACTATTACCCTTTCTAGGAGCCAACGCGTTCACCACCACACCGTGAGGGTCCTTAGTTTCGCCTGTCTTTCAGCTAGTTCTATCGATTAGTGCCATCAGCAATCACCCGTCAGCGGGATTGATCTGAGGAGCCCAAATTGGCAATGAAGCCGTGGGCTAACACGTTCACCACCGCACCATACGGGTCCTTCGTTTCGCCTGTCTCTCAGCTAGTTCTATCGATCAACGCCATGAGCAATCACCTGTCAACGGGATTGATTTAGGGAGCCTAAATCGCAAATTTTATTTAACACAATGAAAGTTGATCACCTAATGACGCTAAAGAAATCTGAATGGAATATGAATTCTGACGAAAATACCTGCTTCCAGACATCCGTACCGACAAGGATTTCAACTTTGCAACTTTTCAGACCCACCTGTTTAAAAAAAATCTCCAATGTCTTTAACGACCATTCCAAACATCAGGCAAAACGCGGCGGAATGACTCTTAAAACACAGATACCGAGCCACCTTAGGAGGTGCTCCTTAAACCGCAGCAACGTAGTTCAGGGATTTCTGCAGTTTGTAGTAGCCGATGATAACGTAAAAAATACCTCGTCAGACGAAAAACTTGCCAACAGAGTTGCGACCGTCGATAAGGCAGAAGCCTATAAACACATGAAGAAATGTGGCAACAAACTTGGATATGGTCGCCACAGCATCGACCCACAGCGTGGCGATTACAAATGGGGTTTCGAAAATGCTTCCTTAATAGCACGTCGTCAATAGCGAAACATCGCTTAATTTTCCTATAAAAATTTTTCAGCATAATGGCTATTTGATCTCTGGCATTGGTCTCTGAGCTCTAGCCAGCATAAATATGGAATATGATGACAACATTACAACATCAGTAGTAGTTCTACGGTAAAATTGCATTTTGTGATGTAATTAACACTTAACCATTAATAGCGGCGCAATAGAGGAAGGTTTTTCTAACACGGTAGGCAGGCGATTCTGTAGCTACACCTAATGCGCGATGTGTGATTTATTCAATACAGCGCATTGTTTTCCTTTCTATACTTTTGCGTTCTTTGATTCACTTTGCTGCATACCATTCGCTATGAGGATCGGTAATCGTGCACTTCAAGAGGAAGCAGCTACCTGACACCCGATTCAAATCACTATTGGATCTGGAAAAGGTAATGTCGCCGAAGCGTTAGCCATGAGCGAAATAAAATCGGGCATTTATCTGGTCTCATTATCCGAATGGAGACCTTTTCTTCAATGCAGTATAACCGACGAATTAAGCTCGTCCACTGGCACTTTTCTCACTGGCCTTCTTAACGAAAATTTTGTTGTGGTGTGTTCTAATACGTATACTGCTTTTCAGGTAGTGGCGATTATTTTCACAGTGGTTGTAATTGGATGTTGTCTGCAAATGCAAACATAAAAATTTTCCATACTTTCCAGAAGCGTCATCCGAAGACATCACTTCCTCCTGCAGGACTCAATCAACTGCGGCAAACTCCGACCCAATAGGGTGCACTTCCACGGCAGCCGCCTATTTCGACAGTTAGCCTTTCTCTGATACATGACTTGCAATACTTATACATGATTTCCTCAAGATTTCTTGTATAATACGATATGATGCTCAATAAATTCTTGGCTGACGTTCTGAAGCGAGCTTTCTTTCCCTCTTGTCAGTTCTCTTTTTACTTGTTTCTCTTCTATCAACGAACAGCATCCAACTGTGGATGCTAGCGGTTTTTGTTGATCGGTTGCATCTAATTTTTGTCTTATTCCACTTGAATTCATAGTAAAATTTACATTTTGAATATGGTTATACTTTCTTTTCCACATTCGCAGTCCCTCGATCTTCTTTGCTAAAAGGACGGAAAGGTATTGGAACACTCACAGAAAGGCTTTGTGCATGGTAGCCGATGACCGAGATTGAGACTGGAAGATTTTCTGCATTCTTGTGACAGTTGAGAAATGCTATGATTGACTTCATACATGGATGGAAATATAGATGGCCCGCCATGACTAGTGCGGACACCATAAGATGTTCTAATAGTTTATTTCTCGCAGAATGTCATTCATGGTGATTGTCTGCTTCGGACAACGTGACATCCGCCAAGCACCTAGAAATCGTTCCCACCTCCGAATGCAGATGGCTAACATCGTCCATGAAGGCGTTCGCCTTTCGTTCGTTTAGGTAGTCGTCCGAGAGAACGCTTGCATCCACTTAGATTGCACTTCGTAATTTTTTTTCACCATCCATCATCTGTTCTTCCCATTATACGACCGGCATATTTATGCTTCTCTAATGATGTGAACTGTCTTAAATCTCGAAGATGGGAAAGCTTTTGAAGGTCTAAGCTGCGCGTACTGGCTAGACGTTGTGAGTGCCGGCTAAACTTCAGACGACATCGTTCGAGCGCTCTATTTGTGGTGCTCATGGTTCTTGATGTGGCTGAAGTATCGCCACACCTTTCTGCTGTGTAGCAGTGCACTTAGAGGACAGCTGACTGGAAAAGGTGAGCGCGGAGTTCTGGGTCCTTTTAGCTGGCCAGCGGCTTCTTTGAGAGGCCTGAATGTGGCCCATACTGCTGTCTTTTTCTCTCTAATTCCTCCTTCATATTGTTCGGTATCATCATTTAACGCCCAAGCTACACGTAAAAGGCGATCTATGTAATCAGAAAGCCATCAGGTTCGATTTATTCACCTTTTTCTAATCTATGAGTAATCGTATCCTTTTCCTCACTTCCTTGAGTTTATTGAGCGTCTTCTCTATTCCACTAGCATCTCTCGCGATCGCGATGTCGTAAATAAAGCGAAGGTTGGAGAGAAATTTTCCTACAAAGCGTATATCCTTCTCATCCCAGTCGAGCGACTTCATTATCCACTTCGATGCAACTGTAGAGTTTCGGGCTAGGCAGGGAAAATGTCATCTTATCGAACTATTCAACTATTAGGGTGGTAAGAGCTCTCACGAGAGCCGTATTTTTGTGGGGCAGTAACGGTAGTAGTCAGCTAACGTTTTTATGTATTCCGGTTCCCTTTCTCGTCTATTAGCACTTTTAAGATTATATTCGTTTCAACGCAGTCAAAATGGTTTTCTTAGTTTGAGTTTTTATTTAGTGCTTGTTTTTTGCACAGCAGGGTATTATTTAAAATAAAACCACAATGATACTTAGATAACTTTAATGAAGCTGAGATATTTGCAAAACTCTGGACCGCAGGTGTCTATGGTGGGGAACGAACGCGCTATTGTCCTTTCCGGGGAGTAACGCGCTCACCACCACACCATGCGGGTCCTTCGTTTCGCCTGTCTCTCAGCTAGTTCTATCGATCTTTTTGCCATCAGCAATCACCCAGCAGCGGGATCGAAGGACCCGCATGGTGTGGTGGTGAGCGCGTTACTCCCCGGAAAGGACAATAGCGCGTTCGTTCCCCACCATAGACACCTGCGGTCCAGAGTTTTGCAAATATTTCAGCTTCATTAAAGTTATATTTCGCAATATACCCTGCCATTAAAAAGAGTATGCAGTAACCAAAAACGGTTAAGATACTTAGATATTTGCAAAACTAGGACCCCAGGCCGGCTTCGAGCTGCTGATTACCAGTAATAGTAATTTCCAGGGACCAGTAATAGTAATTTCACCACCGAAACTCTTGGTTAGCCTCTCTGTCAAGCAGTTTTTCTACTATAACCGTGTTATTAATAGTAATCTATCAACTAATATGGCAAATTTAGAGCGTTGATGATTTATTGCATAGTATGTGGATCCTCGGAAATGGCAATCATAGGTCCGAAGCTTTTCTTGTATATTCGCTTCGGCCTTAAATATGTTATAAGTTTCACCTTGGATTAAATAGATACGAGAGTCCGGCAAAAGCTCCATGTATTCAAAGCCAAAAGTTTGCCCACTAAAAGCTGCTTCTGCGTGTAGGCCAAGTTTCATAAGCGCGGCGCCGATAGGATCAATCACAGGATAGGATCACAGGATCAAGGAATCAATTTCTTGAGATATCGATTGCCCGTCCCGAAATAAAAGATTTTATAATTTTATGTTTATTTTGAGAAACAACGAATTTATGTCTATTTTCCTTCGAAGGTAAAAGGCTATGAGAGCACTGATGGTTGCACTGGTGAGTGATTACATTGAGTCCATCAATCGGATGTGCATATTACAGTGTTGTAATGGGGACTGTGACATCTGCGCTAAAAAATGAGGTCGATTTCGTTGAGCTTAAGAGCAAGACATAGTGCTAGGCGACACGCGAGTTCTGATAGCTGCACTGGAGAATGGCGACATTGATTTCATTGAACCGAGCCGTACCACAATGCAGTGCATAAGAGTCCTCTTACATGACCTGGATTGGTTATATAGGATCACTGCCACCACACAGTCATTACCCTAGAGTCGAACACATTACTGTCTAACATGGAAGGTGATTGTAGTTGTTATTGTCGTTGATTCAATGGTACTTTAGCGCGTTGCAATTTCATTTCTAATGAACATTGTTCATGTGTTAGCTGAGCATTGTGCCGTAGTGATTATCTCTTAACGGATCCTCCTTATATCTATAAACTGTACTTTACAGAGCATTAAGAAATTCATCGTGGACCGTACCGAGATACTGAATTAGAACAACTTCATGTTTTCTGAAAGATGGGGCTTATAGAGACTACTCATCTCAGAGAGAATCCATCCTGTCCACCTTTTCATGTTACTACACATTTCTCATGCTAACGATATACTGTTTTGTACACTAATTGACACTTAGCGCATTACATAATCACCTAACTCACTACGCTCTCACTAAATGAGCACCTAAGAACAGCTGCCCGGAACGATAAGATGTGGTACCACAACAATATCAATCGAACCTCTTCCTCCACCTCTAGCAGACTATACTTTGTTCCCACCATCTCATTTCTTTTTCTCCATTACCTGAAGTAGATTTGAATTGTTGAGTTTTTCTTGCACGTAATCAGTAGTTCAGTAACAGGTCTCTCTCCTCACAAATTTTGATGAATCTGTTGCGTTGAAAGACGTTCTCTGATATTGCATATGCATTTCCTTACTTATATTGCATCCATGTACTGACTTTGTTCCCACCATCTCATTTCTTTTTCTCCATTACCTGAAGTAGATTTGAATTGTTGAGTTTTTCTTGCACGTAATCAGTAGTTCAGCAACAGGTCTCTCTCCTCACAAATTTTGATGAATCTGTTGCGTTGAAAGACGTTCTCTGATATTGCATATGCATTTCCTTACTTATATTGCATCCATGTACTGACCATCAGAATGCATTGATTGTGTACACACTTATTGATCTCATTGTGCTTGTCAATATTACATTAATATTATTTATATAAAAGTTTAATTGCTTAGACATGAGATGAACAACCGCAGTACTGCAATACATCGGGCTTAATAGGTCACGAAGAGGAGATGCAGGGAACAACAGAAAATGGAGAAACACAGGAATGATCTATGGAAACCTTCAAAATGTAGTGAAATGCTTGCCACTGAAGTCCTAGAGTTCGAGGGATTCCTTCTTTTATTTCGTAAATAACTTTTACTGATATATGTAAAATACAGGAGTCAGAAACAGGTGACTGAAAGTGACTTCTATCACTTACCGTTCAGGTGTTTAACATTATGAAAATTTTTAACCTTCAAGGAACTTTTATATCTATCGATACAAGTATACGCTTAACACACGCAGTTAAAAAGCCCAAAGTACCGAATTGACTCTATGGCGGGTTGAACAAGCTCCCATTCCTTGAGATTCGAGGACATAGTGTAAGAACTACCTGGGATCAACGCGTTCCTGCCAGACTGCTAGCGGCAGGCGGCATGTTATGATCATCCGGAACCGCACTTATACGGCTCTCCTGGATTTCGATAGTTAATATAATCGCATTCATAAAGAAGACGAGACCCAAGTTACGGAACAGAATATTTTCAAGGTGCTAAAGTTAGTCTAACCTGCTTAGTCGCCTTAAACGATCGCCAATATCGTCTTAAGCCATACTTTTTTAAATACCCTCTTAGAGGAAAGGCATTAGCTCGTAATTTTTTCGTAAGTACACATTCGCTTCAACTTAAATTTTAATTAGTAGTCTAATGAGTTTGTATTCGCAGATAATGCT
>MQTX01000127.1:1223727-1244950 GCA_009735665.1 Angiostrongylus cantonensis | reverse complement strand
CGGCATGTTATGATCATCCGGAACCGCACTTATACGGCTCTCCTGGATTTCGATAGTTAATATAATCGCATTCATAAAGAAGACGAGACCCAAGTTACGAAACAGAATATTTTCAAGATGCTAAAGTTAGTCTAACCTGCTTAGTCGCCTTAAACGATCGCCAATATCGTCTTAAGCCATACTTTTTTAAATACCCTCTTAGAGGAAAGGCATTAGCTCGTAATTTTTTCGTAAGTACACATTCGCTTCAACTTAAATTTTAATTAGTAGTCTAATGAGTTTGTATTCGCAGATAATGCTTCGGCTAGGGCCAAATTGTCTTGCTACAACGCTCTTATTTTTGGAGCCGCTGAAATCTCTGTTGTTGAGACGTTTAGCTTGGGGTCTGATGTGAAATGATCCCCATTCACAAGATGGGAGAATAACAGCCACTTCTACCTATAAAATCAGGTCAAGGTGAACATTAATATTTGCAATAAAATGTGTTAGGATCTAAAAATCGTTCCTTAGCTGATAAAAGCTCCTTCAGTTCACCGCTACGAGTTTCTGATTTTCTAGAGACGATGGAATGTATTTTTGCATTTTTCTTTGCGAAGTCCAATGTTTAGAGCAGGAAGGAAGCAATTGAACAAGCAGTAGTTCCTTGATGGGAACATAATACACCGATTTCGTTAGTGATGTTTACGGCTGCCGGAATTTCGCTTGGAGCTACAGATGATCCACGGATCTCTTTCACATGAGGGATCTCAATAGCCGATTAATCGCGAGGCTACGTGGGGCGTCCCCATGTGGCGGATAGGGGTTTAATCGCGGACCAAAAGCGGCCGTTTCCCTGAGACGCAGGTAGATTCAGGGGATGGAATCCCTGTTTCTGTTCCGCCAATTCGGCATATACTTTCTGTAATTGCTAGGCGTATTCATACACGCGTGTGTGGGTGCGTTCTCGCTTATGCGGATTGTATTCTACGAGTCAATTCGGCCAAACGCCTGCAATCAAGTGACAGGGAAGTATATGGGAGGCGGTTCGGAGTCGCCTCCAACAAATAAGGTCCATGTTCACTCTGGGAGAGCCTGTCAAGCCACCCGTGAGTATACCCAACCTTCACGTTCAGAGCCCAGCAAGCTATACGTGGGTATCAAAATGATAAACAGTAAAAAAAACGGTCCTCGGTCCCGCTTGGGGTCTGATGTGAAATGATCCCCATTCACAAGATGGGAGAATAACAGCCACTTCTACCTATAAAATCAGGTCAAGGTGAACATTAATATTTGCAATAAAATGTGTTAGGATCTAAAAATCGTTCCTTAGCTGATAAAAGCTCCTTCAGTTCACCGCTACGAGTTTCTGATTTTCTAGAGACGATGGAATGTATTTTTGCATTTTTCTTTGCGAAGTCCAATGTTTAGAGCAGGAAGGAAGCAATTGAACAAGCAGTAGTTCCTTGATGGGAACATAATACACCGATTTCGTTAGTGATGTTTACGGCTGCCGGAATTTCGCTTGGAGCTACAGATGATCCACGGATCTCTTTCACATGAGGGATCTCAATAGCCGATTAATCGCGAGGCTACGTGGGGCGTCCCCATGTGGCGGATAAGGGTTTAATCACGGACCAAAAGCGGCCGTTTCCCTGAGACGCAGGTAGATTCACGGGATGGAATCCCTGTTTCTGTTCCGCCAATTCGGCATATACTTTCTGTAATTGCTAGGCGTATTCATACACGCGTGTGTGGGTGCGTTCTCGCTTATGCGGATTGTATTCTACGAGTCAATTCGGCCAAACGCCTGCAATCAAGTGACAGGGAAGTATATGGGCGGCGGTTCGGAGTCGCCTCCAACAAATAAGGTCCATGTTCACTCTGGGAGAGCCTGTCAAGCCACCCGTGAGTATACCCAACCTTCACGTTCAGAGCCCAGCAAGCTATACGTGGGTATCAAAATCATAAACACAGTAAAAAAAACGGTCCTCGGTCCCCTGACCCCAAAAGAGTCCCCAATTCGGCAGCGTTAGTTAGAACGAGTACGGAGAGGCTGCTAAAATCTCAAGACCAATGGAAGCTGCCTGGATGACGAAGAACTAAGGTGACGATCTGCACCTAAAATGCACGTACATTTGCATCCGAGTCCTCATTGGAAGACTTGTTCATGCAAGCAAGAAGGATAATGTACGACATCATCGGTCTGGCCGAGACGCCACCCATTCAACATCGTCTACGGCACCGGAGAAGAACTGTTCCTCGGAATATGCGACAGTAGAGGAGTCGGAGGCGTCGGGTTTCTCGCCAACACAAGTTTGTCCATGAACATTGATTCATTCGAACAACTAACAACGAACGTTTACGTTTAAAAAGATGTGAATTAATACCAGCTTTGACAATCTTCGTCGTTTACCCGCTGACATCAAACTATGACGAAATAGAAGTCGAAGCGTTCAATATCGACTTGGAGAAGTTATGCAGAAGAGACCACGCATTCTTCAAGGTTATCATTTGAGATTTTAAAGCCAAGATTGGTCCAAGAAGAACGTCTGGGGAGCATCACGTTGAGACCTATGAATTAGAATAGAACCAACAGAGTGAACGGCTGTCTGGGTTTATCACGGCAACCAAGACCATCCATGGTAACTCCCAATTTCAAAGCCCCACACTCAACATTGGACGTGGGAGTCTCCTGTCGGAGAGTACCATAACGAAAGAGACCACATCATAGTTAATAGAAGGTTCTGCCTAACCGATGTCGTTGTTGTTCCAAAATTCTATACGGGATCAGACGACCGTCTTCTTCGTGCTAGATTCTATTTTACGCGGAAAAGACGAAAAGCCGCTACGTTCAAAAGCAGAAGCCCCAGAACCGCCGTAAACTGGGACTTATTCGATTCATTAGTCGGTTGTTGGGAAAATGCCGTTGCCGATAACATCGACGAGGAATACGATCGGCTCATTCAACATCTTCACGTTAGCGCTATGAAAGCTGAGAGTTCGAAAGTCACCAAGAGTCGTCTCTTTCCAGAATCACTCGAGCTGATTCGCCAGCGTATAGTCGCATGGAACCACGAACTAACGTCCGAACTTGCAAAACTGTGCAAACAGGAGATAAAAGATCTTAAAGAGAGAACAGCAGCAGTAATGGTTGAAGCTGCAGGGGCTGGCAAAAGCATTCGCAAAGCCCATCGAAGCCTCGCCAATTACAAGACCAAAATGATTGCCCTCCGATTCCCAGACGGAACAATAACAGCGTCCAGAAAAGCGATGAAGAAAATCATTCACGAATACTACTCAGATCTCCTCGATAGCCGCGTCCATCTTCCGTCATAAGAAATAAAGGAGCGTGGAAATGTTATACCACCAGTTCTCCCTTCCGAAATTCGACGTGCCATTTTGTCGGTGAAAACTCGAGCAGCATCGGGACCGGACAGGATAAGATCAGAACATCTGAAGAACCTTCCGCCAGTCCTCGTAAGCACACTGGCTCGGCTCTTCACACGTTACCTGTCTGAATGCAAGGTCCCTACTCAGTGGAAGACCAGCAGGACCGTGTTGATGTTCAAGAAGGGCGACCTACACGATATAGGCAACTATGGCACAATCTGCTTGCTGTCTGTCGTCTACAAACTTTTTATTCGAATCACTGGTTGAGCTTAGTGTACTCCAAAATCCCGAGATAGCCGTACCGGAGCGTTAGCAGTTCTTTACCACCAAACGCTGACTTTTGTGAAAAGCAAGGGCTTTTGACTCTTTATAATTGAGATTGCGATTAGGATAGTTCTATAACAGTAATAATTAGCAAAGTTATTCTAGTAATAGACACGGAATCCGTCCTAATAAATCCGAAAACTTCTAGCATCGCCCTTTTGACTGCGGGCTCGGTAGTGGTAAGGCGTTGATCAATCCCTGGAGGATGCGCCATGTATTCGACTTCATTAAGTACCGTTGGTGATTGAATGCATATCTGGCCTTTACAATGACTCGCCGTGATCTATCAAGCCAATGCTGCTATCCTCCCAGACAAGTCTGGTAGCAATTTGCCGATCCCGGAGGGATGGAAGGCTTGGTGGGCCATGAGCGCATGGATCGATTCTACGTGCGTGTCGCAGTGGCGCCTCCAACCACTGCGACACACGCGCCCAGTGGAAAAAGGTAAACCCTGTTAAGGTTAACTCCCTGGTGAGGTTAGAAAAATCTCAACGGAATCTGAATTCCGACGGCAACATTCGTTTCTGGACATTAATACGGGCATAAAGTCTGACATTTCAAATGTTTATGTGTAACCACTTTTTGTTTACTGCCTATTATTTTTTTCATGGCAAGTATGGTGTGAAATACAACTACAATGACCCTAGGATATTTGCAGATTTCCGGAACACAGATGCCTGCGGTGGGGATTAAACCATGCCATTCGCTTTCTGGGGTTACCATGTTCTCCGCTACTCCATGCGTGTCCTTCGTTTCGAATTTCTATCAGCAGTGTTTTATAGGCGTATGAACAATCTCAGATACCTCAGCATCACTGTTTAGCCTTAAATATTTGGGAAAACTATCATTGGCCACTGTGAAAAAGGGAATGAGTTCCATAAGCAGGTAATATCGAGCGGGCATAGGAACACCTCGCCCTTAAGTCTCAACAGCGTCGTTCAGCTGTTTTCTACGGTTATTTTGTGGCCACCCTACGATCACTTCGCCTTACCGATGCTGAAACATTGCGCGTTTGAGTTATAAAGTCCTCGGAGAGGATTCCCAGTTAAGTTATGGGATGGATCACTAGGCTCCAACCATCACTTACACGAAGCATAATGACAATGATATAATGTCAACACTGAATTCATTTCAAACCGTGCCTTATAATGTAATTAACGTCCAGCTTTTAATAAAGACGCCATAGAGGAGGTTTTTCGAACACGGTAGGTGGGAGATTTCTTAGCTACACCAGACGCGCGATATCGGACGTATTAAACCTACTGCCTCTTCGTGCGTCCCTACAATTTGTTCGATTCCACTCGCTGGAATGGATGGCAGTGCCGAACATCATAAGAAGAAGTAACTGCTGGACAGTTGACTCGGATTGTTTTGAATGAGGTAATGTCGTTGGAACGTTAGCCATAGTCGAAATTTGTAGTAATCTCTTGTAAGCTTGTTAATAAACTCCAACATCAATCTGATCTCGTTATTCGAACGGTGACCCCTTTTGCAAATCGATGAAGGCAGACGGATCCAGACAGTTTGCTGTCACTTTTGAAGACATACGCCTTCTTGTTATTTAAAAAAAAAAAAAACTTTGAGGCGTTGTTATATATAATGTAGACGTTGTTGAAATGAAAACATGAAGATTTTTCTAAGTGTTCTTGAAAACTCTTTTCAGTGGGCATTCTATCTCTTCAGTGGATTTTATCAACTGCAGTAGATACTTCTCATCAAGGTAAGTTGATCTCAGTAACACTTTTAATGATGACCGGGTATCCTCTTGTCGATTGTTCGATCGATGTCGATTAATCGATTGTGCTGATTTGATGAGAAATATTTTGCAAAACTGCTATCAATTTCCATAGCAATTGGTTGTGTTGGCAGTTAGTCTCTCCTGTTTATGACTTGCAGAATTTTCCTTAGAACCCTGTATGATACAATTTAGTGTTCAACGATATTTTGCTCGAATTGGAAACGGCTTTTTCTTTTCTTTTTGTTATTACTTTTTTTTTGTTAAAACCCTGTGAACTAGTGCCAGTTCTCTCAACCAATACCGTCCCCTATGTAGCTATTAGAGCTTTTTTGACCAGCTGTATTTAATTTCTTCGTTTTAAATGGATGCGTATTTGTATTCGCATTTATCTTTTGTATTTTCTATTCACTTTTATTGTATTTCTCGTACTGCTTGCGCTCGAATCTTTCCCTCGCACCCATTATCTGTAATGATATTTGTACTGTTTTCGTGTGGATTCGGCTGCTAATTGAGGACTTTCTTCTTCGTTATGAATTTCGTGCAAAGCTGATTCAGTCGGCTTTCCCTGTAGTCCTGAGATTCTCATAGTAGTTCCTAGTTGCAGTGGAGAAAGTGAGCGTTCTTATTTCGATTGGATAAAGTGAGCGTGTCCCAAACAAGTATGGTGCCGATTTCCAGATCCCGTAGGAATGGGGGACTCGATGAGCTCGGGGCGTGCTGGTGACACCACTTAGTTGGATTTAATGGGAATGTCAGTTGTTTCATAGCTAATTTTTCAGCCGACAATCAAATTTACGAATATTTTCTTGTTGAGCAAACACGAAGTGTTACTTTATTCTTCGTTACGGCAAAGCCGACATTTCTTTGGATTTCGCCTTCATCAAAGCCACGAAAGATCAAATTGATAGCAATCTACCCAGCCAAACTCCTCCATAACCAAAAAGAGGAAACGCTAAACCAAAATTTCAATGGCATTCAAGACAAAACAACTTCGCTCACCCCGCTCTTTCTATGAGCCTTCCATAGAATACTTCGAATAGAGGCCAACCGCTCAGAGTTAACTCGGAAGCGTAATGCGCCTTTCACATTAAAGTATCAGTTCTAAAAACTGTGGGAGATTGTGTATGACTACGTCCTTCATTCCTCTTTGCCCTTCATTTTCGGATTCTTGCACTATATCCAAAATACTTCGAGAGTTCTGCACGCTAGTGTTTTCGATTTCTGTGCGAAGGTAGTAATTTATACTTCATATCCTTCCTCCTTATATTTCTATGTCCTATGCGCGCCTAGGGGAGTATTTGGTTTAACTTTAAGTTCAGCGGGTAGGTGTTCTTTAATGCGGATGAAGAGTGGTGTATCCATTTCACCGAGGTATTCGTCCCCACCACACGCTTTATAAGTTCCTACAGTTAGGGCGGATTATGCAACTTTGCGTTGCACATGGATGGTCGTTCAGGCTTTATGAACAAATTGGCGTCTTACAGTGCTGGGTTTTATTTCAGTGACCATTCGTAAGTTCTCTAGACTGCCCCCTTTGAAGCAACGTTTTATAGCTGCACTTGTTTTTGGAAATCAAAGGCGGGATAGGCGGGACCTTATTCTCTATAGAGTTACAGTTATCGTTTGAGGTCTTGGGTTTTCCTGTACACTATCCCGAGGGGCTACAGTTTCATAGTCATTGGAAATGGCTGTTTGTAGCACCAGTTTTAGGGATTCCTCCTGCTCTCTTCCTGTGCACCATCTGAATATTGAACAGTTAAGACACTTTTTGACGAGTGCCATCAACTGCTCTATCGTGAAACCATACATTCTTATTGCTCTTCCGGGTTGTGTAAGAAGTTCAAGACTAGCTTAGGCAAACGAATGAACTCTGTTAAAAATGCTCTTATGCCGATAGAGCGGGAAGAGGGTTTTGTGAATAAACACCGAGATTGCTGACATAAAGCACGAATCCATAATAGATTATAATGCGATGGTAATCGAAAAAAGACATCGCTGCAAACCTGATACGCTTTTTACAACAAATTTTGTTCGACTTGGTTAGGGTGTTGCTTTACTGTTCTCTGCTTCACATCTTGAAAAGCAGCAATCCTTTGTCGGCTTATCGACTTACGTATTCATCTGTGTTCGTCTCTACAATATTTTAGACTTTTCTCTTCTCTATCATTCTTTGTATTTTTTTATCTCGTCACCTCATACGTTATTCCTCTGTTCCATTCATTCATTCATTTTTCTAATTCCATGGCGATTCATCTTTGTCTTCTACTTTTCCAATTCGATGGTATCTAAATTTATTCTAGTTCTAGAGAGAATTATTCATATTTGGACATCTAGTTGTTTCATGTTTGGTTTTATTTATCCAGTTAGGCCGCGCGATCAGATGATGCAGTATTGCGAAGTCACTATCATTGTTTATTACTCGAAATGGTAAGCATCGCCTTCAACGATTCACTTTCTCATCCGATTTTCCGCTTCCGACTTAACTGTCAGTTTCACGGTCGTATTAGTATTGCTCTTGGTCTGGATATTTTATCAAGGGATGGTTAACATTTGAGAGTAATTTATTCTAATCAAAACCATATACGAAGTTGCTGTGAAACTTTTTATTTGGATAACTTTTCGCCGCCCACGCTTTCTTCAGAATTTCGAAAAGTTGCATTGGTACGCAGTACACTCAGCGGAACACTTTCATAACTTCAATAGAAAAAATAGTTCAGCTTAATTGTCAAGTGTATTTGAAACAGTTTTTTTTACACACTCACCTTATTGTTTTTTGAATGTCTTCCACTCATGAGGCGCACGGAGTTCATATGGGTAAGAAGTGTGCCTGTTTCAGGTTAAAATATCAGCGTAGGGTGTTGGGCGAAATCGTGCGTGTTACAAGGCACCCGAATCTGCTGTTTATCAAATGCTTTCAGTTTCCCAGCGAACAATCAGTGTGCATGAAGTCAACCCTAGAGAAATCGAAAAAAATTGCTTTTTCACCAGTTAAATTACCTCATCCAAGAACGACTAAATCAGTAAACGGTGCCGAAAATTAAATAATGAATGAATGCCGGTTCATTATTTCCCTTTTCTCACACAAGAAAGGGCGCTTTTGAGAGACATGTTTGAAACAACAATCGATATTTGTACGAGAAGAAAACAACGAGGAATCTCTCACCTCGGAGCGGCAAGTAACCATTTTCAATGGCTGTGAAAGAACTGTTTCTTTAGATAAGTTTACAAGTAGAACCAAGCCCCCAAACGGTAAGGCTAGGGAAAATAAGGTTCCAGCGGAATGATGCCGAAATGCTGAATTAGAATTATTTCTTCTCCTTCGTTTTCGATGAGCGAAGCGGGGAACTGTGATTGCCCTTAAACTGTAATCAAGCGGGGACAACCGAGATCGTTTAGTTCGGTGAATTTTGTCCCTTTTATTTCTTAAATTACTTTTGCTGACAAACGCTTAAAAGCGGAAGAATCAGGAAAAAAAAAAGAAAAAAGAACATCTTTTGCGAAAAAAAATCTTATAAAATAAAAAAGTGTCACGAACCCACTCGACTAGTTATGCAAATTATAGTCCAGGCTTTCCACATTGATGCGGTCGATTTCTATGATGTTCATAGGGCCGTAGCGAAAACGAATATTGCGTTAATTCATGCTTGCTTTATTTCGGATCACCAATAATCATCCATATCTATAATTTTTTTATCAGAATTTTATTACCAACCACATATTTTAGAATGAATTCGCAAGAGTGGTGCACTGTTGCCGTTGTTCTAAGGCAAGACGACATATTTCGTGCTGTCGACTACGATTGTCTGTGATAAAGTCTGCAGTCACGACAGTACTGGTGACTGCAGTTCTGAGCAGTGACGTTGATCGCATTAAGCTGACGTGCATAACGCAGTGTTAGAAGACATGGAAGCTGTGACAGCTCCACCAGAGGAAAAAAACGTCGATTCACTTCGCTCAAGTGCATTTCGCAGTCTTAGAAGACATGCGAGCTCTGACAGTTGCACTGAATAGTGGCGACGTTGATGTCATTAAGTTGACGTGCATATTATAATGTTAGCAGCCGTGGGAGCTGTGATAGCTGCTTTGATCTATGATAATTTAGCAATTATTTGCTAGGAGTCCTGTAGTAAAGATTCGATAGTAACCCGTCTTCCTTGTGTGTATATACTGTAACTTACACAGTCCCACGTAGCCAGTTGGAAGGTAAGGGGAGTATAGAGACTATTCCCCACCTCAAAGGGAATACTGTCTAATTTCTCATGTTGTTATGTATTTCGCCTGCAAGATGTGCATTGTTTTTGTATACCATTTGACACCGTGCATTATTTAGCTTAACTGTATTATCGTGCATTACCTTAGTCGTTGCACTGGCTCTACATGGATACCTAAAAGTACCCGCCCAGAATGGCAAGATAACATGCCACAATATCAATCTACCCTCTGCCTCCACCCATAGCAGACTAGCCTCTTTTCCCACCATCCCATTTCTCCTCCACCATTACCGGAAATAGATTTGATTTGTTGAGCTTACCCTTCACGTAATCAGTAGTTCTCTAACTGCTCTCTCTTCTCACAACTTATGATGAATCTGTTACGTTGTAGAAAGGTCTCTGGTATTACATGTGCATTTCCCTATTTATGTTGCATCTATCTATGATTACGACAATGTGTCTGTTGTGTATACGCTTGTTGATCTCGTTGTGTTCGTCAGCGTTTCGCTATTATTACATAAATCAGCATCATAGTAGTCGTATTTCACATATTACCCTGCCATGAAAAAAATAGTAATCTATAAATAAAAGGCTGCCCTTCCAGGCTCTGAAGAAGGCGATTCTGCCGAAACGTCAGCTACGATTATGTTGTATGTGTGTTATTGTATGGAAGTAAACGTATGCTGTTTAACAACCTCGCGATTGCTAAAAGAGAAGACGAATTCATAATCCAATGCCGAGGCTGATAGAAATTCGATCCTGGGTACTATAAATAGAAAGTTATGTATTGTATCGTCTCGACTGTAGCCTCAGCTTAAGTGGGTTCGGTGCCGATTTATGTTAGCCGGATCATTCCCGTTGACAGGTGATTGCTGATGGCACAGTTAGGGTAGAAAACTGACTGAGAGAAATGCAGCAAGTTATCCAGTTTTTTCTTACTGGAACTACACTCGCTCCTTTGAGCGTACTCTGTACAACCATAGTCGTCGATCTCCGATGATGTTAGTTTTCCGAGTTTGGTATAATACCTTGTGACTCCATAATAGCAACGCAAGCCTAGAAGATGTTTCTTTTCTTAAGCGAAAACTCCTGAGGCACAATTGTGAAATGACAAGTCTGTCCTCGAGCCACACCGATAACAGCCTGTTGTGATGAATTGGAGAAAAGTTATTATTGTGACTACAGAAGTACAAAGAAAAGTTCGTTATATCAGCAATGTATGGACCTCAATACTCAGCATACTTAGTGACCAGGTCTAAAACGAGAGTCGATGAGACAGGACGAGTCAGAGGCGGTCAGATATCACTCATCGTTGGATAGTATTCCATTGCAACAAAAAATGTATGATCCTGATATGCAATGGAAAGAGGCTGTTCCTTGCATCACGCCCTCATGCCCACAGTGCCAAAGCGGTTTCCTTAAATATCCATCTTTCAGGCATTTCTTTTTGCCATTATTTCGAAATACCCTTTCTAAGGAGCTTTCAGTTCCTCATCATAGAAAATTTCCCATTTTTACAAATAATTGGTTGTTTAGTAATTCTGGTTGTGCAGAGTTCCGATGTTCCAGAAACGTCAAATTCTTTGAAGATATTTACGGTAGCGGCTTGTTTTCCTAAGGTTCTTTTTCTTTGGCAGTAAGCATCAAAATGCTTGAAGATGATTTCATTTCGTTGTTTTCATAATAGTCTTCTTTTTGCTGTGACTGCTTCACCAGGTTTCTTAAAGAGGTATCGCGTTAACCCGAATGCAAACCTCAACTAGGTCTCACAGGGACCGTCTCTTTCCTGTTCATCCAATGCAGGTAGCAGTCATTTGTTTAGTTTCTTACCTTATCCTATTTCATCTAAATGAGTGCTTAGCTGAGAATTCTTTTGCAACTTTTTTTTCAAGAATCAGCAGATTTATCATCTCTAGACGGTCGTCGTTAAGTGATGACAGGAGTTCAAAGAGTTCATGATCTTCTTCTTTGTGAAAACTGCTATCTCCTGTACATGTTCGTCCAGAGGCTTATCCCTTGCCCATGCTTAGAAGACATTTCAAGTTATTATCACGAACGTATGTCCAAGTTTCAAGCCATTAAGTTAAACGCAATTTTCTTGACCTAAAAACATCAGCATTACGCTCCTTGAATCATTGCAAATTTACAGATAGAAAACGTGTTACATTAAAAATAGTTAAGCAAGATATAACCATTAAGATGTTGTAGGGCAACAGTGTGGGGAAAATTTATGTCAAACGATATTTGTGGCTTTATGACGACAAAAACTGCCATTATTTGTTCATCAACCATAAATGCCGAGCCTACCCTCTGGATCGTGTCTATAACTAAGAGTTTGAGAAAGACTGTTACAAAAGCAAAACGTTGGATAAAATGGCTGACCTATGGCGAGGCATACATCTACTTAAAGAGTACTGTGTCGCATTAGAAAATGGCATTCAGCCCTCATAAACAGCTTACAAACATTACAAGATTACTCTCATTTCCAGATTTTATCTTAGAGAACATGAGCAATATAACATCGTTTCATAAAGGATTCCATTCGACGGACACCGAAACGCTCCTTATTTCAAAATCACTGACAGAACAATCCCATTTCCAACTTTTAGGGCGCGCAAGAACTGATTTCCGACTTTTGAATAGGGCTCTACTTCGACAGCATCTCTAGATCGACGACACACCAGTTTAACTCTAAAGCTGATGTCCGGCTTCTTACACGAAGCTGGCTTGCCACCATCATGGTAGAAAATTCAGTCCAATTTTTAACCGTCTGAATTGCTCACAGTTGTCTGGCACACAACGGTTTTCAATGTCGGTGTTATTGCGATCTAATTATGAGACTTAAGCATTTCTAAGAATTAAGATTGAAGAAAAGGAAGAGGCCAATGAACATAATGACAATTTCTTTTTTTAGAAGAGGATTACAGCAACTCAAAAGAAGAAGAGTAGGGACAAAATTGGAACGTGTAGAGAATTTGACGACAGCTCCGATCTACAGTTAAACACTGTTGCTCAACATAATTCCTGGAACATTCCTAATGGACCGATATGGCCATTTTAAGCAGACTTGTGAAATGAATCTGCTCCTTTCGTTTTCTTCTATGTTGTTTAGGAAGTTCATGGGGAACCTTCATGTAGCTCACAACGCCAGTTCATTCCACAACCTTTCAGTGCTGTAAGAAAGTTGTTTAAGTCGTTTATCACTTTATGAAATTCTTTCCACCTGAGAGAATCTAAAGGCTCGATAGATATGACTCCATTCCAACAGTTACTGGTCTCACTTGCATGGAGAGCAGTTTCTCGCCAATACGGTTAGGACCAACTAGACCGTTAAGACAACATACCTCTCAAATTTTGTTATCAGCGCTGCTCCACTCAGAAAACAATTGCACTCGTCACAAACGATTCTCTCAGAATTTACACGGTGAATGAATCTATGGTTATAAAGCCGACTAACGGTCAATTGACAGGAATGCTTGTACCTTCGTGAACCGAAGAAACACAATTCAGCTGTTCAGCATACACGAAGCTGCTATAAAGCTTCTACTCGGCCATGTTCCGGCGCTTTCCCCTGCTTCAGAGCACTAGAAATTCGAGTAAATTGTCCACAGCCATTTACTCTTGTGATGGCATCAAGGGACCTTTTAAGTGAGGTTACTTCATTAGAGCAGTGTCCTGCCCCGCTGTATTCGATCCGATTCACCCACTTTACCACGGCTTGACAGGTTGTTGGCGAAATGGAGCGTTGCAGCGAAGTAGTCGTCAAACGCGTGCCTCGTCTGCAGCTCCGTTTACGACAATCTGCACGCATTCGGCTCATCTGCTGTCGTCGATATCGTCTGAGGAGAAGTAGTTCCGCTTGTGTAGCTTTCGATAACGCGTGCCTCGTCTGCAGCTCCGTTTACGACAATCTGCACGCATTCGGCTCATCTGCTGTCGTCGATATCGTCTGAGAAGTAGTTCCGCTTGTGTAGCTTTCGATTTGCAATGTGTTTTTAGAAAAATACGTTTAAGTAGCTCGCGTTTTGTTATTTCCTGTATTCGCTTTGTATTCATCTTCGTACTCTTATATGTTTATTTAAGGGTGAAAGTTCCCTCCAAAGGTTTACCGCCTTATTGTGGCTTGAGAAGTCCGTCGTTTCCTGACGAATGATGACGAAGCTTGAAAGGATAAAAAGGTAGAGCTTTCGGCGTTGATCAATTTCTGTGGGATGCGCCACCCATCGACTTCATTAAGTATCGTTTGAGGTGATTGGATGCATATCTCGCTTTTACAATGACCCATCTTGGCCTACCGATGTATCGAGCCAGTGCTGCTATCCTCTCAAACAAGTCTGGTACCAATTTGCCGACTCCAGAGAGATGGAAGGCTTCGTGGGCCATGGGCGAGGGGATCGATTCCACGTGCATGTCGCAGTGACGCCTCCAACGGCTGCGCCACACGCGTCCTTGAGGAACCATAGCTAAGAGTAAGCCAATACCAGAATCCGCCACCGTTCTGATATGGCAAATCTCCCTACTATCCGCATGGGCTACGACTGCCAGTGGTGGTGACGACCTGGGCAGACTTTGGCTAGGCTGACCTCGGGACTTCAAGGAACCACAATGGCTAAACCAGCAAAACTCCGAGAAAGCGAAAATTATGGTAAGACAGTGCTGTGTTATTTTCTACCTCTAGCCCCTGTACTACGTTCTCCTCGTTCCAGTATATTTGGACTTTATCTTGGTATCTTTTATAATTATACCTGCTCATTCCATGTGCAATGCCATGATTTGTTAGAACTACTGGAAAGAGGGCATCGGTAAACAATTCCACAAATTCAACAAATGGTCGGAGAATTGCCTAATAACGTCCGAATATTTGATGATAATATTTAGTATTTCGGCGATCGACCGGTGTTTCGTTTCGTAGAACCTCTATAAAATAAAAAAAAGGTAAAACTTTCGGCGTTGATCAATCTCTGAGGAATGCACCATGCATTCGATCTCATTAAGTTTCGTTGGAGGTGATTGAATATGGTCTTTCCAATGGCTTGCGGTGGCCTACCGATGTTTCGAGGCGGTGCTGTTCTTCACCCAAAAAGGGTCTGGTACCAGTGTGCCGACCGTTCCGGAGGGATACCATGCTTGGTGAGCCAAGGGAGCGGGGATCGATCCGAAGTGTATTCAAGGGCGCATCCGACTACTGCACCGCATTCCGTAAAAATTTACGATTGATGTTTATGGTCTGAATCTGAACGTGAGGAGCAAACGCAGATGACAGGGTAGGTCATTTCATGGAAATCAAGAGCACTGCAGCTGTGGATGTAGTTTTAGTAGGAATTGTTAAACTTGCACGCCTAAAGGATTGTCAAAGTCACTGTTCCATCTAATTTTTGGTCTGATCTTATTGGGCTCAAAATGAAGACGAAGTAAATGTGAGTGGATATCCCCTCGCGTGTACTGCTATCTGTCTTAGATGAAACACACTGTACAAGGTTAATGTGTCTAGGTAATTTTATGAGTAGAAGTTGCTAGACAGTCTACCAACGTGGCAAAACGTTTGCATTAAGAATTCCATGGAACCCTTGAGAGGGAAAGCAAGGTGGAGCCAATATTTACACGTCCGGCTGAAATTTTCTCCTTTCGGTGGTTTCACAGAACTTAGAAATGTGCAACTGCGGACCTCTGCAGAACAGGAAATGTGGCTAAATCGGTCACGATGAGGCATTTGTAAGGGTTACTGGATAATGCAAAGCATCTATGCACTGGTTATTGGAATACAAGTGTTTCTTTCCCTTACTACAGAGGAAGACCGGTGTGATACAGGTCGATAAAATACAAAAGGACTCTTATTTTGTAAAACATACAAGTAGAATGGGGTCCTATAACGCTACTTTTGTGGATGGATAAGAGAGACGTTAGTACCCAGTCCGATGCTCTTGAGTTGACTCTTTCCGCCAACTCCCCAAGTCTGCAGGTATTCCGAAACTACAAGGAGGACTTTCCGTGGTCGTGTACAATCACTGTGCATCGTATCCTCTCTTTTCCAAAGAATCTGTTTTGTTAGGAAAGCTAGCAAATACTATTCCAATTATCCTTCCTATTTCTTTGGACCCTTAGGTTTTTCTTCTATTATTCAATGTTTTGTAAGCAGAAGAGGAGGACATTTTGTGGAAAGCTATCAAATGGTATATTCGCTATTCACCGTAATACTTTTTGGCACATCATTTACCACAACAATATAAGATTAAGACAGTGAGAGCTGAAAACTGTTGCAAAAGGCATCCTTTGCTAAAACGTACTGATGAGTGCATCCGCGCGTAGCGCAGTGGTCAAAGGCGCCCTACGAATACATCCGGGATCATTCCCCGATTCTCTGGCTCACCAAACTCTCCATTCTTCCGTTGTCGAAAAATTGGTACCAGACATGTCTGGGAGGATAGCAGCACTGACTGAATACATCGCTATGCCTACGCGAGTCATTTTAAGAGCCAGATATGCATTCAATTAGTTCCAAAGGTGCTCAATGAAATCGGATGCATGGCGCATCCTTCGGAGATAGATCAACGCCGAGAGTTTTATTCTTTATTATTTTTTAGCCTATGTAATCGCTCAGCCTTTTTTCAACCAGTAATTTTGGTGACATTTTAGCTTATATTAGAATTACATCCATATATTCTTCTTTCCTCACAATTAATTTACCGCCTGATCGTTACTGGAAGGTGTTCCTGGGCGTCGGGCTCCGATACACAGCGGAATCTCATTTTCCGGATCTCCCAAGCCGAGAATGAGTCTGTTTTTTCCATTAGGAAGCATAGCTAAAAGTGAACCAATACCAGGATCGACCGCCGTACTAGTATTGGTTCGCTCTTAGCTAGGTTTCCTGATGGACGGGCGGTACAAGGTATTCAAGTATGCATTCGTCTTCGGTGGTTTACCATCGCATTCAAGCAAAGAGGTGTTCCTAGGTGTCGAACTTGTTTGCAAACGTACATTGGAAATATCGTAGTGCCTTTCACATCGGCTCTGTTTAAAACGTTTCGTTAAGCTGTCTCTCACTAATTCAGAGTTTTTTGTGGTCGTTATTTTTTTCCGCTTTTCAGATTGAATTATTGAATGTGAGTTGTTGTAATATCATTTTCTAATGAATATGTTCGATAATGAATGACTTTGTCGACAACAATACCGTTTCAATCAGTGTGGAGAAGGTGGCTTGAAGCCTAAGTATGGAGAGGCTTCGTGCTTCGTTAACCAACACTTTGAAGAACCTTGGTGATTCATTCTCAGAAGATGTCTGTGTGAGTCTTTTAGTAGCTGCGAATTTATAAAAGAAGAAATAGATATTAGAGATCCAGATACAATATCCGCTTCATCTGTTTGAATTCATAAATTGTCTGTTATGTTCTTGATTGTTAGACACTTAAAACAATGTATTGCACTTATACGTAAAGAAGCGTTTTTGGCGACTTCTAGCATTTAGATGGACGATGTGTCTGCCTTCGTGCTTTCCACACAGCAGGCAAATTCTGAGCTCGATTATGAGCCAAGTCTTCCAGGAGATTCAAAGGTTCGTTTAAAATTTAGTAGAAATGAAGATAATCCGTGCGTGCAACTACCTTCAGTGAATCAACTTTAGAGAGTAACAACACTTTCGGAGCAGTTTTATGAAGATTTTTTTAGATTTAGAACAATTTTTTATAACTAAAACAGTGACAATGACCAAGGATTACATGTAATGCTGGTGGATTTTTTAAGGCTTCACCGCGAACTTAGTGGAGTGTTTCATGTGGCACTATCCGCATTGCGCTCGTTACTATGCTGTCAGGACTTTTCTTCACTAAAATTCGAAGAGCTGTTGGATATTGTTGATATGACAAAGAGGTCAGTTTGGAATAATGCTAAAAAGGTAACGGATCTCAAAATTGTAGGTTTAAAAGTAGGGTCACGTAGGTCATGAGCTCCGAATCATGTGGTGACTAATGACTCAGAGGAAGAATTGAGATTTTAAGATATTTCCCACCACTCAAGAATCCTAGAGGGACTTGGATGCATGGAACCGCTATGTGCTTTTCATATAGAATGCAGATCTGTTCTTAGATAGCGACTATGAATATATCAAAGTTGTAAATCACACTAAATGCTAGAAGCATTTTCCGTAGCTAGTAGCAGAGTGGAAGTCGATTAGCTAGGAATCTTTCTTTTGAAAAATGAAAACGTTACCATTATCATTATGGTTACGCAAAGAATATTCTAAGAAATAGGTTTTTTCAATGGTCTTAACTTCGTAATGGCTTATCATTCTTTAGGATTGTTTACTAAGTTTTTTAAAATAAGTTATGTAGTTTCTTTTGGTATTGGCGGCAAAACCAAGGACATCTTGTTTTCTCTCCATGACAAAAATTTTTATGTATTCTTTCTTTGATGAGCTTACACGAGGTTGATAACAATATTTATTATCGGCTAACGTTTCGACGGGCGCGTGTGGCGCAGTGGTTGGAGGCGCCACTGCGGCGCGCACGTGAAAATGCGCCCATGGCCCACCAAGCCTTCCATCCCTCCGGGGTCGGCAAATTGGTACCAGACTTGTCTGGGAGGATAGCAGCACCGGCTCGATACATCGGCCGGCCACCGCGAGTCATTGTAAAGGCCAGATATGCATTCAATCACCTCCAACGATGCTTAATGAAGTCGAATGCATGGCGCATCCCTCAGGGATTGATCAACGCCGAGAGATTTATCCTTTTTATCCTTTAACGTTTCGACGTCTTCGTCTTCATCAGAGCCGATGATCCGAGTCGATGGTCCACGCTTGTTATTCGTCTCTATGTGGCGGCTTCGCCTTCGTGTCGAGTCAGGTCTTCCTCAGCAGTCCATCTCCTCGAATGAGGTACACTCATTCAGTGATGCCCTTTTATACACGGTGCTGATGGTGGATATGATAATGTCCGTTGATAACTACTTGTTTTTCTTCCGGACGTATATCATCGCGCACATCGTGCCGAAGTCGGTGTTATTATTAGCTAGCACAAAGCGTAGTAATACTTCGAAACCAACTTTCCTTGAACCTCGGTGTGCTTAATCAATATGTATTCTTTCTTTGATGAGCTTCGAAGTACAAAAATTCTTCATACTCACACGAAGGACAGAGCATTGCACAGATTGTAGGCAAGCTCTTTACGATAGTCCGATGATCAGTGCATTTTCTTTGGGGCAGTCAGACTCTCGCGCCACAAAAGATCTGTTCTCGATGAGAAAGAACATGGGCGAAGATTTTATTGCGACGTATCTAGGACGGACTACGACCACACATGCTATCAAAGAGCGTTTCAGGAAACTTCAGCAACACAAGCACTCTTCTAATTTCCTAGTTTTCTACCCCATAGTTCCGAAAAAGTTCTTTTGGCCGAGGACTAAACAAGTTACTTTCGGTTTGCTGTATGACCGTTATTTATTTTTGTCCAAAAACGAGAACAGATATAGGGTAACTTAGGCATTCCTTGTGCACTTCTAAAATACTAGTGAATGAACTCTGCATGAGTTTTATCAGCATGAAATTCTATGACAAATTTGTGCCCCATGAATGTTTTGCACATTTCATGCTATTTTCAGAGGCATACGATATCTGCTTTTTTTCAGATTTCATGATTTTGGCCATCGGTTCTTCGGCGATTCATCTGATGAAATTGCCGTATCCTTAGAGAAACAGGCCATCGCATACTTTGTTCACTACCATTCAGAAAGAGTGGAAGAATTGCGTGTATTTTTGGAGAACGAGTGTTTCACGTTGTGTCCTGTACCTAACCAGTTCACCATATTTGATCTTCAGGTAGTCGCAGAGATCCTCTCATTTCTTCACCGCT
The DNA here is from genome assembly GCA_009735665.1 of Angiostrongylus cantonensis. NCBI lineage: Eukaryota > Metazoa > Nematoda > Chromadorea > Rhabditida > Metastrongylidae > Angiostrongylus > Angiostrongylus cantonensis. The sequence continues at coordinate 1,225,466 of MQTX01000127.1, read as the reverse complement.
CTTTTCTTTAACCTTATTAGTTTTTTCTCGTATGTTTGAATGGTGTCCTTATGGTTACCGTACTCTCTTTAATCATCCATCATCGTCTTTTCAGTTTTTTAAATATTTGTTTAGATTGCTCAACTTACATTGGGTTGTTATGTAGCCGTTCGGGTATCATTTCGGCATGTTGATTTTCTTCAGAGCCAGTTGTCCGAGTCGATGATCGACAGTCGTTCGTCCTCGTTTTGTGGGTCTTCGTAGTCGTATTGAGACGAACCTTGTCGAACGGACCATAGCTCGAATGAGGTAACCTTGCTCGGTGGTGTCCTTTTTCATCGGACGATATCGGCTGATTAGCGACTGGTTGTGATTTGAATTCATGTGGACAATTTATCCTGTAGTAGTCGCTGTTAGAATAGCTAAAACATTGCGAAATAATGTTTTACGAAACCGACTTTAACTTAATCTCTGTGCGAATAATCAATGTATTTGTTTCAATTATTCGGTTTACATGTAGTAATTATATCACTTTTATCAGCCAGCTGTTTAAACAATAATATTGGCCATTCACGTCTAAGTTGAGTGGAACTCTGTTTAATGAAGTTTTATTTCGCTAAGTGCTAGCTATTCTAGTACTAACTGCTACAGGACTATTTTTGTGCATGAATTCAAGTCATAATCAGTCGACAATCAATTAAGAGTAGGGTGCCATGTGAAACAACACCACCGAGTTGGTAACCTGTGGTCCATTTAAGAAGTTTAGTCTCGATGCGACTACGAAGATCCAAAATGCAAGGACGAACGACAATGGACCGTCGACTAGAATCATCGACTCTGAAGTAGACGAAAACGTCGAAACGTTAACTGAATGAAAGTTAGTACAACGTCCTGTAAGTTGAACAGTCTAAACAAATATGTTTTCTAGTTTCTTTTTTTTTTGCAGGAGTTTTCGCTTCAAGAGGAGACTCGCAAAAAAAATGCTAATATTAATGTCGTGACAACGAATGGTGGTGAGGAACAACATCATTTTTCACCTATACCTATTGATTATATAAATCCTTTTGGCAGCAACGAGACTAAGGAATGCTTTGACGTTAGTTTAACGTCCATGAGTTCATTTTTTCTTTGCAGTTTGTAATACTTTCGAAAAAATTATTAGTACTGGCGTCTGCACAACCAGTGAAGACGGGCTATCCTAGTATTAAAGCAAATATCACCTGTCCTGTCACCTGTAGTCCCATTGATCGTTGAGTGACTCGAGCGGGTGCCAGTACTTCCTCCATTTTTGCCTGTCGCGTTCGAGTAACCCAGTGGGTTCTGCTCGCTTTAGGCATCATATAGCGCGTCATATCTTTCTTCTAGGCTCTTCGTGAAGAACTCTGACCATCGGATCGGTGGTCTTCCTGCAGTACGTTTGACATTCCAAAGAAACCAATCACTAACAGCTCTTGTCCATCGGTTACAATTCATACGCATTACGTATCAAGCCCACCTTATCTTCGACTGTTTGGCGTATAGAACGATATCTTTTATTTTCGATCGTTGACGTAGGTCGGAGCTTCGGATCCCATCTCTTACTTGTATGAAACTGGATACTCCTGGCATCGTCCTTTCAACTACGCGTTCGATAGCGGTGAGTGATCTTTCATCCTGCTTACGTAGCGACCAGATTTCTGACGCACACGGTTCTGGAGGGTGGCTCTAAATAATTTTGGCGAGATTGTATCGCCCTGTATCGCTCTTTTGACGTCAATGTA
>MQTX01000127.1:1136734-1214569 GCA_009735665.1 Angiostrongylus cantonensis | reverse complement strand
AGAGACCATAAAACTATGTATTGGAAAGAAAAAACAAAAGAACAAAAGATATAGCTAACCGACCTAATTCGGGGCTGAGATGAGGGAACTCATAAATGTGCTCGCACGTGTTTTTTGAGTTTGGAATGCAGAATCCGAACTCGAAGTCAAAACTCTTTAACAACCTGTCCTGCAAGTCTCGGATTATATCTTTTCTTGCAAAACTGTATCTAAGTATCAGATGGATTTAGCTAAAGCCAACTGAGTACGTTACAATGATGTTTCTCAGATGCAAAGATAAAACGTTTAGGAAAACTGCTCACCTTTGAAATTATTATAATGGTTAGAGTAGTAATTAAAATTAAGACTGTTAACAGATTGTTAACATTCAAATGCTACTTCGGTTATATTTTTTGGATGAGCATCAGGCAGAGCAGATAAGGAGATGCATTGCAGGTACAATGAGAAACTTGACAATTAACATTATAAATTCCGCTTAATCTCAACTGTGCCAAGAGGAATAAGTTTAAAAAGAACAAGAAAAACGGGTTCTCGATGAGTCTCTCACCTTGAAAAAGTGTCTTTCCACCATCCGAAAATTGTTTATTGGTTTGCTGCCGACAACGAATTCCACTGTAGCGCCGACCTGCAAATCCAACAAAGTGCTTCACTGAGGCAGAACAGATATGTCAACAATTTTCTTTTATTCCCTTTCTAATGATTCTAGACTGAATAATTTTAGTGATTGGCAGAGTAGTATGGGATACGGAAGTTGCTAGAAACACAGAAACTTGTTGGTGATATAGCACGTGTAAAGTCGAATAGCCAAATGAGAAGAACTTCTGATTATAGTGCTAACCAGCGCTCTTTTATAACTTCTGCGACATTGGACATTTCCTTAACCAAATGATAGATGCCACAACATCATTTATAACCAAAACCTTTCCCTTACAAATGTCTTTTGTTGTTATGAGAATCCTCAGAAGATGGTACTAATTGATTTTGTTGAGCCGGAGCCTTTCCGTAGAATTACACGGCCATGTTTAAGAGGAACAGCATAGTCGTGATCGTGAGCTTTTGGGAATTCTGCTATAGTACTATGATAGACAACAACAATCTCATTGCAAAAATAGGTTCTGGTAAGTCGTTTTTAAGAACTAGACTCACAAGATACATTATACTTTATATAATATACATAAGATACATTATACTGTCATGTAAGAGCTGTATATTGTCTACACAGTCAGAATTATGTTAAGATCACACTTATACATATAACTATATATATGTATATATCTGGAAAACTAGACATAAAGTTGCGAATATGACTCACTCTCTTTAGATGCAGAAAGTCTTCAGAAAACCGATAGCGAACATAACGAGCGGTTTCCGTAGGTTGGTCTTCACGCTCAGAAGCGTCATCTGAAACCATTTAACTTCAAAGGTTCTTGTTTACAAAAAGTGGAGCTATATGACACAAATAACCTTAACAAAGGGGAAAAAGTAGACGACCTGGCGGCTTTTCTATTTCGAATAAAACTTGATCAGTGTCCAAGTCGCGAATTTTGAATCGAGTGAATTCAATGTCATAGATATTGGAGGACGGTTTGCAAAGATAGTCTGCAAGACACTAATTGGAAAATGATTTTTGGAAGATGGTCCATTAACTTTATTGTGACCAAAGGTTTGTAAAACCTTTGAAAATAAAAGTAATTGTAGGGCAAATAGGACAAACCTTGTGTAATCGAGGTAAGTTTCAGCACATCTTCAGGCCGTACGACCTCAGCAGCTCGGAGATCGGCCTCACTAGTAAACCCAGCATCTGGTCTTACTTCGGATAACATGCACACTATAAGAAGCAGGAAGCAATAAAACAGCTTAATAAACAAAGAGCAAAGATCAGAAGTGACAGCAAGTTGAGGAAACATATGTGTCAAACATAGTAACTTCAATGAACAAGAACAGAGTGGGAATAAAGAGAACAGAGGCAGAAGAACAAGAGCAAGAGAAAGAAACAAACTGTTCCTATTGATTTACATGGTTAGGCGACTGGTTTCATGTCAAGGTGGGGCCAATGATTGCCTATAGAAACGTTACTTTCAACGGAATACAGATATTGTAAAAAATGTAAGTGCTGTGACATTTGCAAAAAGAAAGGCGAAATGAAGGACTCGCATGGTGTGATGGTGAATGCGTTAGCTTTCGGAAAGGGTAACCGCAGACACTAGCGGTTCGGAGTTTTGCAAACATCTCTGCATCATTGTGATTACACTTCACACAATACCCTGCCATTAAAAAAAAAAGAGTAGGCAGTAAATAAAACGTGACGAGATTGTAAGTGCTGCTTTCTTTTCACATCTTCATAAGAGCCTAACAAACCGCCAAGGATACTAGGAAAGCGCTTTGCTATAGCAGAGCTGAACAATGTGGCATGGACCCAATAATCCTCCTCTTTTCATACGAGGCTTACTAATATATGGGAAATATGCGCCCATGTTGTATTGTCATGGTGAACGCGTTGGTTGCTACAAACGCCATGAGGCGTCGTAACATCTGTCCATGATGAAGCAGAGATCTCTCAATGTTCTACTGAAATACAGACCTACCTGAAGTCTATAATCAATATGTATTTTTCTTTGATGAGCTTACACGAAGTTGATAATAATGTTTATTATCGGCTATAAACGATAACGTTTTTATGCGAGTTATAGCCGATAATAAACATTATTATCAACCTCGTGTAAGCTCATCAAAGAAAAAATACATATTGATTAAGCACACTTCAAGCACTTCACAGGTTCAAGGAAAGTCGGTTTCGAAGCATCTATAATCAATTTCCTACTTGCTCATTGTTTGAAATAACGATTATTAAGATCCACAAATCATTGTGTGCGTGGTGACATCGTCCACGATGGTCCATAAATCATAGCCGACTGAGAACATGATGGTTTTATCTATTACCACCGATAAGCTTTTCACGACCAATGTCCTATGGGAAATAGTAAAGACTCTTCACTTCTTACTAGGAATATCTGCAAGACCCAGCTACACAAGCCGCGTGGCTCCCAAAAACTATGGCGGTCAGCATTCGTATGGGGTTCAGGAATTTACTATCTTTCTTCTCCATTGACATGTTGAACACAGTAACCCACTCGAGGTAGTTAAACGAGCGAGTAAACCAGAATAAGACTCCGTCCACGTAATGTCATGGTCCAAGCTGCTCAGTGGGTAAGCATAAAACTCTCGGCGTTGATCAATCCCTGAGGAATGCGCCATGCATTCGACTTCACTAAGCATCGTTGGAGATGATTGAATGCATACCTGGCCTTTACAATGACACATGATGGCCTACCGATGTATCGACTCAGTGCTGCTATTCCTCCAGACAAGTCGGGTACCAATTTTCCGACCACGCAGGGATGCAAGGCTTGGTAAGCTACGGGAGAGGGGTGGATCCCATGTGTGTATTGCGGGGCGACTCCGAACACTGTGCGATACGCGCCCTCAGCGAACTTAACAAACTAAATAGTTTCAAGTGATTGTGGATGAACAATGAGCTACGAGAAAGATAAACGTAAATAGTTCATGTCATAACCGGTATTAATATAGAAAAGTTCAGAAGATCTCCTATTTAAAAGACATATAAATAGTATTACAAGAGAACATGTCTAATCGAACCAGAATGCGTTTCGATGGTAAACATCGGGCCACCTCATCGCCATGGCAACACCGACATCCCCTCCCTCTTGATACTTTTCATAGGATTGAGGCAATCAATCCCATTAGCGGATGACATACATTTGAAAGTGGAACTCCCAGGATCTTATAATATTCTTTAAACCATACCTGTAACATAACTACAATGATTTTGGCTACAGTGCCACTGTTAAATGGGTCCAGTGCCGGGTTGTGCTTCCCAGATCAATCCTGTTCACGGATGTTTGCTGATGATATTGGTAGATTGAAAACTAGCTGAGAGAAAGGCGAAACGAGGGACCCGGATTGTGTGGTGATGAAGGCGTTAGCCCTAGAAAGTGTAGTAACGGACTCGGTCACCACCGCACACACCTGTCTGGGTTTTACAAATACCTCAGCGTCAGTGTGGTTGTATCACTCATAATACTCTGGCGTGAAAATTCCAGTAGGCAATGCACTTCATTACAACCAAACCGACACCATGGCAGGGTTCTCTCAACGAAGGAGGTCTCTCAGTACCAAAACAAACACTGTCGTATTGGGGACTCTGTTGGTTGATCGACATCCCATCATAATTTTTGGACCAACACAAGATCCTGAATACTTGTTTGTAGAACAGAAGTGGTCCCATCAGTCTAACCGCAGATGCAATTCTTCCAAAATATCACTTCCAGTTTAATTTCGTTCGCTATTAAAATCCTCAAAAAAATGAGTACGAAATTGGGATTTGTGCGATCCGATGGACGAAACCCAGCCTATTCAATCAATTCGCTACCACAAACACAAAGCATGAAAATGAGCAACTAAGACGAGCTGTTCACAACGAAGAAAAAAGAAAACGAAACATGCAACTTATTGGAGAAGATCTCTCGATTCTAATGATTTTACTTCAATCAACAAAGATGTTGTTCTTGTTTAAAGTTCATTTGATAAACTACGTTGAACAGCATAAGAGTCACATAGTGCTGACCGATCTGGTGAACGATGTCTTAATACTTTCATATCCCGAATGAAGAATGTAAGATGTGACCGACCCAGTAAACTGGCAAGTAGTATCCTTTCGAACGAAAAGTATGAATATAAAAATGAAAGGGTGAGGTCCTTAGGTCCTATTGCTTGAAAAATTCCATACATAGAATACATCTAGTTCCAGCGGCTAACAGCCACCAGAGTGAAATCCATACCTAAGCATTTCCAAGAACTGAACATGGTTATGGACTTTGAGTGCCAAATTATGGAAACATTCACTTGAAGAGAGACAACGATAAGTAGCTACGAACATTTGGAATGAAGCGACAAGCCACGATGGTACACTTACTCGCAAATTTTTCGGGAAAGCAGAACAAAACCATCAACTCTCGTTAAACCTGCCGTTGTATAAACCTTCCCAACGGATTATCCCTTCATCGTGGCTGGGAGGTCTTCCTGGACGTCGGGCTGCGAAATACAGCGGAGTGATTCATCCCCCCACCCAGCAGATCTCCTAAACTGAGTTGGGCGCTTCCATTAGGAAGCCCAGCTATGAGTAAACCAGTACGAGGATCCACCACCGTCCTGGTATCTAACTAGTCGCATGGTTGCCAATCTCTCACTGATCACCAGCAAAACTCCAAAGAAATGGAAATTATTCCGGGGGCTACACAACCAGTGAAAACGAGCTATCTTACTATCCAAGTAAGTTGTACAAATTGTCGATATCAGCAATGCAGAAACATCAAAAACGACCTGAAGCACCTTCGCAGATTTGCTGGCCAGAAGAAATGAACAACACAGCGTGATGGAGTAGTAATAAAGACGTTAGACCATTGACTATTACTAAAGACGTTGAGACAGTTCAATACATTTGCGATCCAGCTAGCAACCGGCGTGAAATTGAAGGAGCGATTGCTGTACTTTCGAAATTAAGAGCATACTTGAAGCAATTAAGAGAACCATGGAATGTAACCAAGAGTTAAAAAGAACTACATGAGTGACTAATAACAATCTTTATTCCTATTTACAGTCAGGAAACGAGAAAAAAAAAGAGAAAAGAACAAAGTTAAAGCACTTTTGTCTCACAGGGTAGGAACAAAGAGACTATAAGATGCAGATATTATACAAGAACACCCGCTTGATAGGCAAAATACAACCTGAAGAACGTAAGTGATATGATTAAATGACAAGCTATAAGGATTCTCAGCTCAATAATGAGTTATTCAGTCTCTAAGAAACAAATCTAGACTTAAAAATAAACAAGAACTGCTTAAGGTTCTGAAGGTGCTTAAGATTTCTAATTAAAATATGTACATATGCGAACCATAAAATACAAACATGAAGAAATACAGCGACAAAAATTACATGAGTGACTAATAACAATCTTTATTCCTATTTACAGTCAGGAAACGAGAAAAAAAAAAGAGAAAAGAACAAAGTTAAAGCACTTTTGTCTCACAGGGTAGGAACAAAGAGACTATAAGATGCAGATATTATACAAGAACACCCGCTTGATAGGCAAAATACAACCTGAAGAACGTAAGTGATATGATTAAATGACAAGCTATAAGGATTCTCAGCTCAATAATGAGTTATTCAGTCTCTAAGAAACAAATCTAGACTTAAAAATAAACAAGAACTGCATAAGGTTCTGAAGGTGCTTAAGATTTCTAACTAAAATATGTACATATGCGAACCATAACATACAAACATGAAGAAATACAGCGACAAAAACGACTTCTCTGGAAGGATATCAGCACTGGTTCGACACATCGCTAGGCCACCGCGAGTCATTATAAAGGCCAGATATGCATTCAAACACCCCCAAACGATGCTTAATGAAGTCGAATACGTGGCATATCCTGTGGGGATTGATCAACGTCGAGAGCTTTGTCCTTTTTTATACATTATGGATATATGCATACATATATGCGCACAGTATTTAACAAATGCTAAGGAAAGGAAACGGAGCACAATTAAGACCATGAGCTAACCTTTTCGAAAAAACCATAATCTTCTTAATGTAGCGCTTACACTCTGGTCGATCTTTAATTACCTAAAATAAAAACAGTAGATGTTAGTAAAGAATATGAAGACAGTTGTCGTTAAAAAAGCTACACAACTTTAGCTAAAAAGTCGAAATATCGAGATAACCTTCACCTTTTCAATGAACTGCCTACGTATTGCGTGTTCGTTCACAACTTGCCTCGCATAATCTGCCCATAGGCGTCGACGTTCAGTGACGCTTATAGAAGTAAGGAGTTTTGAATCCTACAATAACAAAGGATGAAATAAATGAGCACTACTTTGATGGTGTATTATAAACCAATAATGAACTGGATAAAAAAAATAACGGATACAGCTCTCAGCGTGAATCAGTCCCTAATACGCCATGAATTCGACTTCATTAAGCATCGGTGGAGGTGATTGAATGCATGTCTGGCCTTTACAATGACTCGCGGTGGCCTACCGATGTATCGAACCAGTGATGCTACCTTCCTAGACAAGTCTGGTACCAATTTGCCGACCCCGGAGGGATAGAAGGCATGGTGATCCACCTGCTCGGGTATCGATCCCACGTGTGTATTGGAGGACACCTGCGACCGCTGCGCCACACGAGCAGCAAAATGAACTGATGTGAATAAATCAATATTATGCGTTACAAGCCTGTAAATAGTAAAAAAAAAACATAAAAAAATCACCACATAAGGCTCGAGGTGGTGCGGACACATCCACGTCTCGGAAGGTGGAGAACAAAGAGGAAGTCGTAAACAATCTATATGGTAAACATAACTGCAGAAATCACATCGAATCTTTGGTGAGTCCTCTTTTTTCCTAGAGAGTGCACAATACGTCGTTAAGTTTACAAGCTAGACAGAAAATATGAAACAGAAAACAAACTAGTTTACCCATCGCACATAGTGCATGGTTCGTCAATAATGATATTTCGTGGCTGTGCCAAACCACTGTATGGCAGAAGTCCATCGACGCGGATCGCGTGAGGAAGAACAAACTGAGAAAGCAAAAGGATTTGGTAATAACTACAGTGATGCTGAGATATTTGCAAAATTCAGACCGTAGTTGTTTGCTGTGAGGATCGAACACGCTATTACTCTTTCAGGAGTTCACGCGTTCATGAACACGCCATGCGGGTACATAGTTTCGCTTTTCTCTCAGCCGTGTTTTAACCTTTAGTTGCTATCAGCAGTCACCCATCAACGGCATTGATGTGGGAAGCACAAATCGGGATTGAACCCAGTTTGGGTAATGTTTAATGCCTTCGTGGAAAGTAGACTACGTGTTCAGGGCTACATGAGCAGTGAAGATTTTCACGTACTACGAAGCTGTTCCCACAAATACTTCACAGGATAAGAGCTAACTTATAAGTACTATGCACAAACTAAGTGCTACTCGGGCACGAAGAAGATACCACGACTCTCACTAATCATTTTCTCACTATTTCATAAGGCAATTGTCACATTATTAATTAAAATCGATAAAGGATAAAGCTCTCGGCGTTGATCAATCCTTGAGGGATGCGCCATGCATTCGACTTCATTAAGCATCGCTATGAGGTGACTGAATGCACATCTGGCCTTTGCAATGACTCGCGATGGCACACCGACGTATCAAGCCAGTGCTGCTATCCTAGCAGACAAGTCTGATACCAATTTAGCGACCCCAGAGGAATGGAAGGCTTGATGGACCAGGGCCGCTGGGATCAATCACGTGTGTGTATTGCAGGGCACCTCAAATCACTGCGCTACAGGCGCTGTGCATATTATTAATTGTGATTAGTATTCCTGTTAATCTGAACGTCAATACACACGGAACGAAAAGAAAAACAAAACAACATACCTGATGTGCATTGCAGTTTCTCAAAGACGTCGAAAGCGCTGCGTATAAATCCCTCGTGCTTTCCATTTTTCGCTCTGTTAAGACACGCCTGATCTCAAGTTTGGTATATTCGTCTTCTGTGGTTACCTAGTGGAACAAGGCTACTAAAAATGGAACAATATTTACTCTAGCTATGTGGTGAAGCAAATATTTTGAACGACGATAATATTAACGGAAGGCAAATCGCCTTCTAAACAGGTTGAAAACGTAATTCACTTAACATAGTTGCAACAACGTGCAAGCGAGTAGTTACAACACACAGTGCGCATTGGTGCCAATGCACCTTACTTTTAGTGGCTTCCTTTACCTCACAGTTATTTTATTTATACTTTTCGCATCCGATCGATAGTCTACCACCATAAATGTAGCACGCAGCGTGGCCGGAGAAAAAGTCACATACCAAACTCCAAACATTGCACAAAACTGGTTTTCTGACGAGTTTACTGGCTCCGTTATAGAAACTGCTGATAAGCACGAGTACAGTGACATCCCGACTGGGAGTGTTAATGATGAGGATACGAAGATCTTTATGCTACATAGACATGAATGCATGAATCCGTCATGGTGCTTCGCTGCCTTTCATACTGACAGTAACACAAAGATTGTTGATAACATGAAGGACAGTTGACTTAACTACCTTCCTGTGAATCCACGCACAGTGGACAATACGCATTCAATTCAACGCGTCCCGTAATCGACAAGAATCGGTCGCCGTCGCTGATGTGTTGGTAGGTGACCAGCTAGGTGAGGGGCCCACTTAGTAGTGTCTACCGTGATTGACACATATGAAGGATTTAACATAATCGCAAGTACTCGTCACTACCACGGCAATATCCTTACCGTACAGACAAATTAACGTGTAGACCGTTATCAGCGATAAAGGTACTAAAGTTTCTCCAATGCAATCGTGGATCGAAGTTCGAATACAGGGTCACCCAGCACGCCTCATCGGTATTCTGTCGTTATTGGGAACATTACAGGTTATAGAGAATGTACATTTTTTACATTTAGTTTAGTACCTAACTACACACACTTTTCCACGTTCAGCTGCATCCATTGCCAAAGTGTTCAAAAGTTTTGCAACATATCTGGAGTCGTGATGATTTCTTATAATAATATCATGTACGTCTTCATTTTTTGTACTAGACCGCATGAGTCCCTTAAGCACATACACAGTCGATAGCGAGTAAACCCTCTTTTTGGACAACTTAGGTATACCTTAAACACATCCATCGCGATTTTCTAGATGCACTTAAGGTAGATCTTCCATGAGTTCAACAAGCGTGTCGGAGTGCTGAGGTGGAAGAGGAGCAGTACAGACGTATACAAGAAAGAAATGGGACACCTACACTGTAAAAACCGTAATAATATTTTTTCTATCTTCTGATCTAAGCACCATAATATCGGACCGACTTTGACAACCTACTGGAGAAGTGCTTTTCTATTCTATTTGTATGTGCAAAGCCAGTGGATCCACCTTTGGAGCAACCTCTCAACCAACGAGATACCCCGGTTGCTTGGTTTACTTGAGCGGGCGGACTTCACGAAAAGCTGCACGAGAGTCTATACAATTTTTTACAGGTAATTTAACGAAAGATCCTCTGGTGTCTCCCAGTAGTCGACATAAGAGTTTCCTAAACCGTCACCACACATCGATGCTCGCAGTTTTGGACTGGGTGGCGATTTGCAACACACTGACTTTTCTAGAAGGACAGCGGTGATTCCTGCCAAAAGTTCACTGTTGGTTGGGCTTCCGGATGCAAATGTCGAATTTCATTTAATCTAGGGTGATCCCGCTGAAGAGGAAACTTCTAGCTAGAGTGAGGTGGTAAACCATTGCCAGTGATGGATGCGCCACTAAACAGTACAAGTACGAACTAGTCCCATAATTGTGCCTTTTCTTGGATATACAGGCAAAATGTCACAGTCTGCCTAAGTAATTCTTTGGATTTGTTAATTGAACAAAATTCGTATGAAAGTGGAATGCGCTCAACAGCTTTCGCATTGATCTCAATGCGCACCGCGCGCAACGAAGCATTTAATAGAGAATAACTAAAATGTTCCCATCAGGAACGGCTCTCCAACCTGTTTCGGTGCATAGTACATATTCATTTGCAACATTTCGCATTCAAAATTATTGATTTGCAAGGATTGTTTTACAGGTAAGGAAAGGTCATAAATAAAAGGAATAAAAAGAGCTTTGGAGACTCACGGACGGTCGTTTACTGCCTCCTGGAAGTGGATTTCTGGTGGCTCGTCTACATCTGTTGCAAAGCCATCTGCCGCGAGGTATCGCTTCTCGTCGAATGATTGGCTCATGACACAACAAGTGGAAAGAAGCTGGACAGACGTCGCAACACAACAGTTCTCCTCCTTCCTGATGACGAACACAAACATCTTAACAGCTTGAGGAGCATGCCGTAAAGTTTTCTATACACTGCACATCTCACTCTTACAACAACATGGCTTCTATCCTGGTTTCTGTACAATCAAGATATGTATCAACCAGCAACATTACTCATAACCATTATGAATCTTTATGGATAAAAGATTAAGAAGATTGACCTCTTTTACACAGGATTAACAAAATTCTCCCTTCTCATCAAGTCTTGGACTCCCATTGTCACCTGGTGCGCTCCGTTCATTTATTAAACGATGAGGTGAAAAAGGCTAAAAATCTCTCTCGATTTATCCCATTTAACACTCGCATCGCTTAATCTTAGGTTTGTTGCCGATCGGACGACGACAAATTCTCAGCCTTCATAGACTTGCTGGTTTTTGAAAACAAATAGTGATTTTTCGCTAACTACAGGACTTGTGGGTGGTGAACATGGATAGTGTGTAGAAAAACTTTGCTCTATCATTCTATGAGTATCAATGGTTTTTGTCGTGCAGTATCCACGACCGTCCTGGTATTAAACTAGTCGCATGGTGGCAAATCTCCAGAAAACACAATGGCTAAACCAGCAAAACTCTGAAAAAATGGAGATTTTGCTGGAGACGGCACAACCAGTGAAGACAGGTCATCCTAGTATCCAAGTATACAAGTACTTACTAAATGTTACTATGGTCCATCATACAAACACATTACTAACAGGATTTGGAAGTATTTTGCAACTTATGGGTCTCCTTTTCACATTTTTCAATACTCGCACACTCTATACGACAGCTATCATCCACTATAGCTATTAGAATTGAAATAGCTTTGTATATACAGAGTACATGTATAGAAATAAAATGTATAAGTTTTCTGTGTTTAAATTGTTAAGCTTACAAGAGGTTGATAAAGATGTCTATTCGGTTCACGTTTCGACGTAGGAAAGTCGGTTTTGAACTATGTTTTTTGTATATTTCTAAGTGCAAAATAGAGCTTTTCCCGTTCAAAGCCCAACAAAACATCTGTGTCCTAAAAGCTATCAAATGACAACAAAAAATTCGGAAAATAGTCCTGCGTGTTAGAATAAACCATTGCAAGGAAAATGAGCCCCATAGGAGTTACACTGGCCACTCGCGCAAGATTACCATGACTCCTCTAGGTGTGACTCGTCGCTAGAGCGTTAATCAATTTAAAGTCCGGAAGTCGAAGTGGATGGAAGTCAAGGTGGATAATAGTAGTTTTGTAATACATCTAATTCTGAGGTCTTCAAAACTACTTTTAATGTCCAAGAGTTTAAATACCATCTCGTGCAACCATGTCGCCACAAATCAGCACTATATACATGGAAGACTTCGCAAATCCCTCCCTGTTCAATTCGTTCCTTTGCGCGATTTCCATCTATGGAAGCGGGTTCGTCTACAACAAAAAGCTTGTAAATGGAGTTTCCAAAGAGCATCGTACCGTTTACATGATCACAGTACTCTGCCTAATTTGTCTTGGATTGCTGAACAGGCTTGCGGTGGCTATTAATAATACTGGTCTTGCTCCAACGTAAAAGCTAGAAAGAATAAATTGAGTTATTTAACAATGCCGAGGTAAAAGGAAGTCGGTCCTGGAGATGTGGCACGAGCCAGAGAAAATGTGTAGCCAGACGAGCTGATAAAATTCGATGTGAAACCATGTGACAGCAACGAAGACTACGTCTCGGACATTTGATGATCAGATTTTGCCTACGTGAATTACACGACTCCGATTATTAAGGTGGAGTGCATTCATATCTTGATTCCTGGTTTAGCAACGGCGATAACGTGGAATAAAATGCTGCTTACTGAGCGCTTAAAAATCGCAGCGGTTTGAGGATACGCCGCTCCTTAGCAATTGTACCTCCACTTCACCTCACAAGCGAACAAGCGAAATTACTCAAGGTACAGAAGCTGCTTCTTTACGCCTGCGGATACAAAGAAGGTATTCCCCGGTCTAAAGTTTGTCGGATATTTTTTTCACACTTGTTTCGGCAGTCTAAGTTGAACATTAGGGTAAGTGGACAAATTTTAAAAAGATAAAAGATGTATTTGTTTTCGTGAGAAGAACGTAAAGGCCAATGGATTATGCAGTGAGTTCGAGTAAAATATTACTGGTATGTTAATAATAACAGTCATTTTAACAATAATGACAAGTCTAGAAGAAGGACTTCCTACCCTGCAAACAACACAATAGGTGTGATTTGCAGACTTCCAGCCTGCTACATCTACTGGACCGGATGGCTTTTCGCACGCCTTGACAGATTTCTGCTTCCCAGGAGGTGATGTGACCTTGATAATTTCCTGAAAAAAATACCAGTGGTGAATGCATTGTAATGCAAATTCGTTGTTAGGTATATATTCAACTGTCGGAATACGTTCTCCCTAATAGAGAGTGGTCCACCATGTCGAGTCATCCCATCTTCATCACCTCTCATTAATGCTCGGTATATGGGAAACGTCTTTAATTCAGCCTGCATAAAGCTTTTAAATCACTACATATCCACACAGCTATGAACGGCAGACATTTTTCCGAAAGTTATCCATAAAAATCTTACCCATCTCTGAAAACATCGAGATCAAATAAAGTGAAAGAGAATTAAGGAATAGACCTCCACAGGGATATTGTGCTTCTTCTTGGGACAAATAGCGATTCCGCGCGTCGTTGACAATGAACACCTTCCATCAGTATCTCTGCGTTCATTATTCCTTGTACTGTGCGAACGAAATGAAACGAATGCGTTGAGATAGTGCAGTCCAATAAGCATTAACGTAATTCCATGTATAAAATATCATCTCTCTATCGTTCAGAATCGGTCACTGGATAAAATAAAAACGTCTCAACATAACCCCCAAAATATCTTGAATCCAAGAATCGGCTGCCATAAATGCTAGTTCTCTTATTAACATACGGGCGACAAGACGCACCACATATGATTTATAAGTTGCCGGCCATGCTGGCCTATGTGCATCACATATAATGCAGCCCTTTTGGCACTTTTCGTAATCGCTCAACAGCTTATCCAACACAAATTTAATGGCGCGCGTTGGCCGGGAAAAGCTCTACTCTGCAATTAAAAATATGAAAAACCTTTGCTCCAAACAAGTCAGGACTAGTAAGGCGAGTAGTATGAGCGGTAATTGATTGTTACCTAAGTTCAAACCGCAGTGGTAAAATCATGGCTATCATCGTTTAGAATGGGCGGGTAAAAACATGGGGAAATTGATCCAGCATCGGAAAAACACTTTGGGGAAGAAAATGCTGCAAAACCCTTCCAAATCCTAACAGCAATGTATGTATAGCTGCATGATGGACCATAGTAACATGTAGTAAATAATTCGCTGTTTTCCTGAAAAGAACACGCGAGGTTGCTACTACAGTAGTAAGTTACCTATAGTTAGTTACTGCAATGGTAACAACCTCGCTTGCTCTTCTCAGGGAAACAAAGAATTTTGAATGACCGTCGAGGTCAACAGAAAGTCGATTCTGGAATTACTGCAGAAAATAGTAAACAGTTCCGTATATTTCATACCGAGCGACAGATCGGTCGTTTCTATAATCGTCTCATGTTCTCAACCCACCGAGTCCTCCGATTATCGAAAAATTATCGCCCACTAAGAATCAGCATGTCCACAACGACACGAAATTACAGATCGTCGTTAATGTGGTAAATGTTAGCATCTACTTCGACTAGAGAATCAGACAAGCTGATTGACACATTTTTTATTCGGTCCGCAATACTTCCATGGACGTGGGTGATGCAGATAACTTACCTAGAAAACCATAACGTACGTATCCGATACTCTACAGTCTCTTAATTCTAAAATTCTGTGCTAAACTGTGCTTTTTAAAAAGGCTTGGTCCGCAGGGCTTTGAATAAAGACGGCAGACTACAAGCTAACTTTCAAACGATGTCTCAAAGACCGACTTTCCTTTAACATCGACATGGTAACAAATATGCACTCTTTCACTGATAAGCTAATACGGGGTTGATAAGCAATTTTATTCGGCTCCTCTTAGTTATCAGTGAAAGAATAGATTTCAAACGATGGATTAAAGGTCAACCCATGAGCCCCCTCCCTCCATCATTTTCAAATAACACAATGGTAACTAGGGATTGCCGCTTGATTTTTGCCCAAAGCGCTCAAGAATGACCTGAAGTTCACCGCCACGGTTGTTTTGTCCCAGGAACTGATAATTAGCATCTATCAACGTAACACAGTCACTGGCTGTGGTGGTTTACCACTTCGTCGCGGTGTCAAATTTCCATCTACCGTATCATAGAAACCTTGTTGATTCCCGTCTGAAGCACTTCAAGGACAAGTGGATAACAGGGACACAGATAAAAATTAAGCATAACTTCATTCATTCGTCATCATGATTAATCAGTTGATAAATTGATAGCTCTAGACAGCCGGAGCTCATTCGTGTTCTGCCATTTCTAAACATTATCGAGTACTTTGCGCGTGAAGCATAGTAGGTGTCTTGCAACATACACACTTCTTCGTTTGATTTCGCGCCTCGCAGTCAAAAAGCTCCTGATTCTTCAGCGGTCGGGAAACTGCTGATACACTTGTGTGGAGTGATAGCACCAGTGACTTGATACATCGATAAGTTATTGTATAGGCGTGATATGCAATCATTCACTTTCATGATGCTCGATGAAGTAGATTGCATGCACGACGTGTCTTTCAAGGATTGATCAACACCGTTTTGTCTTTTATATTATTGCCTGTTCTATACTAGCAAGGTTGAACATTCACGTTATCAATACCGTGATGAAATGTTCCCCTGGCCGGACTGCCGCAAACAGTGGGATGGCGACGAATCCGTGCACTCTGTTCTACGTCACCTACTCAACGTTAATCTACAGCCTATTCTCGTTATCGTAACTAATGCTACCATATTCGAATTGACTAAGCATAGTCACAAACAAATTATGAAAAGCTCCTTGCACTTCATTATTTTTCTCTCATGAATAGTCATGTGACACATCGAAAGCGTTCCCATTATCTTCATCCAATTCCCCCGTATAGACGTTTTATTGATAACTGACATAAAAGAGGTGCGAGAGAAAAGGAATGAGGTGAAAATATGGTAGAAGACGATTCTGGCGTGCAAAACAGACCTCTAGAAGGCCGCGTTCTTCATTGTAATGATAGACATGCTGCTTTCTTCGTCGCTTTCGAGGCATCCAGATTGTCCCTACAACAAAATATCGAGTGAACAGTCTTTGAAACGAAATAAGGAAAACAGTGACGGCATTACTTCTACACATCTTCATCGAGATAACGATCAGAAAAAGAAGTGAGACTTGTTGCTGAATTCATCGCTGAACAGATGTGTTACGGTGTGATCGTTACCCAGAAAAACACTGAATATCAGGTTTGTTACTCATTCGTGAAGTTTTCTCTAGCTGCCAACAACACTGAAGCACTTGCAAAGCTTACGACTTGACAGAGTTAAAGGAGAGACTTTGTCCTAAGACTCGAAGAACATGGACAATGCCTCCATAATGTAATCACTTTTATTCACTGCCTGCTTGTTTTCAAGGCAGTTTATGATATAGAATAAATCTACAATGATGCTGAGATGCCGCGGGTGCCCGCGATGAGGGTCGAACACGTTATTACCCTCCCCAAGGGCTAACGCGTCCACCACCACACCATGCGGTTGCTTCGCTTCGCCTTTCTCTCAGCCATGTTTTTCAACATAATGTTTCGTTGTAGTTATGCCTCCACAATACTGCTTATATTCTGAACCTGCTCATAATTTAAACTGAAAAACTAACGGGGAACCAAGTGCGTTTTTCTAGGCGACTCCCAGCTTTTTCATCCGCCGAGAAAAAGAAAATTTGTACTTTTCGAAAAGATCTGCATATTTTAGTGGTTTTCATTTCAATCAGTAGACTATGAGCTGAGGCAACTTTTTCTTTAGAATAGAAAAGCTTAATCATTTCCGGTAACATGTGAGTCAAAGGCTCATATTGTCAAGAATCTGTTACTGACTCAGTGCACGTTAACTTTCCACCTTTCGTCCCATACAGGATGAAATAAATGACAATTCGATGATGACGAATAACGGACTGACAGCGATGACAAAGTGTTAACATTTGCTGGGCAGATCCTTGAAATTTCCTGAGTGGCAAATGTTAGCGAAAGAAGCATGTCGGCAAAAGATTCAGGTGTTTTTGTCAATAAATAACAGTTCTTAATATGATAAAAAGAGGGGCGTGTGGCGCAGTGGTCGGAGGAGCCCAGCAGCACACACGTGGAATCAATCCCCGCGCCCACGACCCACCAAGTCTTTCATCCCTCCGGGGTCGGCAAATTGATACCAGGCTTGTCTGAGATGATAGCAGCACCGGCCAATCACCTCTAAACGATGCTTAGTGAAGTCTAATGCATGACGCATCAGGGATTGATCAACGCCGAGAGCATTACCCTTTCATCCTTTAATATGATAAAGCAGATTTGCAATTTGGTTTGCACAGCACAGTTGACGAGCAGTCAGCACTCTGGTGGGATTCTACTAAGCAAGATTTCCGTTCTTCTACACCATAAAAAATGTCTATTTATCACGTTGGAACCAGAATTTCATCAGTTAAGTTCCCTGAAGGAAGTCCGACCATAAACCTATGCTAATCCAATAAACAACTTTCACTCTACTTCAACAAAGGCGATACGCCCTGGACCGGACGCATTGTTCTCAATGCATATATGCCTAAGTTTCAAACAAATATTTTTCGCTTCACAGTGAACCTTTGTAATTTCGCTGAAAACCACGGCAATCTACCGATTTATGAGAAAAAGATATAGGTTCACTTGTTATCTATTTCGTCGATTCCTTGATATACAACATTCCGGTTTCCTGAAGCCCACAAATTGTTTCTCTTGCTTTTTCGTTATGAAGTCTCATATTTTCAACAGTGAACCCATTCTGCAATTCGGATTTCCTTTCGTAGAACGTAAAGAGATGACCGTTGATGTTTTGGGTAGCCACGTTTTTGTCGACAATTTAAAATTTAATTTTGAAAACCATTTTTGAATCTTCTAGAAAGACCACTCACAACCTCAAAATCACAGCAGAAGTTCGTTAAGTTCTCAACTGCTTAGGTGCTTTATGAAAAGGGTCCACACCGCTGTTGAAAATCTAGCATGGTTGTGAATATCTTAACACTTATATCTCTTTGAAAATTTTAAAGAAATGGATACATTAATAAGAGAACAAATGCGGAAGAACAATGGTAGTAAAGAGTTTAATAAAGCAAACAGAGCAACAGCACGATAGCATAAAACACATGTGGTGGTGTAGGTGAGCTGCCCGCATGATTTCTGTAGAAGGCAACGATGGTAGGGAAAGGTATATCTATGAAAAATCCAAGTTTATGAACGGAAATGAAATAAGTAATCGAATGATTCTATTCGAATAAGAAACTTAAGACTTAATAAGGAACTTATAAGGTTTAAAGCTCTTTGTCAGAGAACTGCAGGCTACACAGTTCGCTTCTGCTTCCATTATTCTGAAGGAAAGCCACGACGCAACCTACTAGCACCACGACCAGCGCCAATGTCATCGCTGTGACATTTCTGCACCAAAAAGAAATCTTAGATGAGTGTGTTTTTCTACTGACTTATACTTTATCTGGAAAAAATAGACTTGCCGAAATGGAAAAAGATAATGTATTTTCGTAAGCATATTCAAATAAGTGGTAAAGTGAAAAGTCACCGTGGAGCAACAGCATGGTTAAAAGTGCCCGAATATGGTCGCAGAGGTCGTTGGTCCAATCCCACCCTCTCTTCTCCCCCACTCACCCCGAACTTAACCAAGAATTCCACCGTTAGTTTCCTGAAAAACAAATATTTCCAAGTATCGGGCTTTTTTGTCGGTCACGACGAAAAGGAAGGGAACCAACAATCTTTAGTCCTAGTTCTAAAGAAAGAAAGGTCACTTGTAATACAGGAATGAGAAATGGCTATAGACTGTGACATTTTCTAGTAATGTATGAGGGGCCATGATGGGAGCGACGCATTGCTCCCACTGACACAAAACAATTGCACTGCGAAGCAATACGTAAGTAAAGAAGAACCATCGACCGAAGGGATGAAGAAGTGCTCATTGCCAAGGAGATAATGATGCCCATTCCACTATGACAAACCAGTTATGTTTCGATAAGTTACACTTTCAATATTACCTATCCCACTTCACGTTCTAACTAGTTTTATACGGATCATGGTGTAAAAGAAGGGACGATTAGCCAGGTACACGTCATAGTATACATACAAACAGTTGTGATGAACGGTGATCTCACAATAATTCAAGACAGAGAAAAAAATAGGGAAAGAGTATACAGACAAACATATTTGTTCAACTAATATACAATAGGTGGGGAGCGCAGTGTTTATGATACCGTTCGGTACGAGCAACGCCTCGGATCGATCCCGTCCTGTGTTCATTGAAGCCCTCATACTTGGGAATAGAGAAATTAGTCACCACCTCCTCCCCAACAAAAAAAAAGAACAGAAAATCCTCACAGTGGTGGAATCCACATGATATGTGATGTTGGATGGTGTGAAATATTGTACAGGACATAAAAAAGTAAGTTTGTGAAACCAATAACAATACAAAGAAGCGCTTCCTATGGATCACCAATTCACCTAGACTAGTAGCAACAGGAATCCTAAGTGCTCCAGTAAGTAAGTTGTGTAAGACTATAAGAAAAGGAAAGAAAGAAAGAGAGAGAGAGAAAGAGAAAGAAACAGACACACTAGTAGAAACGGGCACAAGGAAACTTCGATTTGCCTGTACATACAAGGATGTACTAACAAGTTTGAGATCCGTTTGCTAATTCGTGGAAACAATGAACACTTTGAACTGGCATTAAGGCCATACGAGGATCTATACTGAAAACCAGATCAAAATTGGTGTTCTTGAAAACGAATACGGATTCGATATCCGTTGGAAGGGTGTTCGTTCCGCCAAGGCATCACTTGTCAATGGCGCCATATGGTGCGGCTGACTACCCCACTCTACAGTGCATTTCAACGTGAAGATAGATAACAGTACTAGTATAGCGACAATTGAGGCAAAACATTAATTCTACACTTAAAAAATAAAAGAGATAAAAGAGAAGTTAAAATAGAAAATGCTTTACCGAAGACGCATCAACATTTGGTCCTAATGCTGGCTCGAAAATTCTGCGCGCAGTAGCCATGAGCCTTACAAAATTGAAAAGCTTAAGGTTCGAACTAAAAACATTGACTTATAGTGTAAAAAACCTAACCATAAGAAACATGGACGGTTGTAATATCTCAGAAATGTAAGAACAATGAAACCACTACTAAAAGGCCAAACATATTCATTGATTTCTCTGCACGTAAGCGGACCGGGAGCAAGTAGCAGATCTTGTTTACACGCGTGTCTATAATTTACGTCAACAAAATTATACCAAGTTGCAAATAAACAATCGCCCTTAGCAATATTCATTTAATACACTATCCATATAATACATTGCCCTATTTAACAAAATGGGCGCGTGTGGCGCAGTGGGTGGAGGCGACACTGTGACACACACGTAGAATCGATCCACGTGCCCATGGCCCACTAAGCCCTCCATCCCTCCGGGGTCGGAAAATTGGTGCCAGCTTTGTCTGGGAGAAAAGTAGCACTGGTTCGATATATCGATAGGTCACAGCAAGTCATTGTAAAGGCCAGATATGCATTCGATCATCTCCAACGATATTTAATGAAGTCGAATGCATGGCGCATCCCACAGGGAACGTCGAGAGCTTTTATTTAACAAAGAACATGGGATTAACAGAAAAGTAATACCGAGAATCCACACGAACGAATAGTGCTATGAAACCACGTACTACAGATGTTTGCTTAAGCACTACGGCCAATCCCTTAGGGATGCGCCATCCATTTAACTCTGTTTGTAGTACCGTAGATGTGACTAGACTCATATCTGGCCCACGTAATGACTTGCGCTGGTCTAATCAGTGAATGAAACCAGTGTTGGACCAGTCCTTCACCGATTTACCGACCTCAAATTCATGATGGTGTTGGCTAGACAGTCTGCCGGATAGGACTAATGAGTTTGTGCGCATTGCAGGGGTACCTCTAACCAATGCGCTAGACGCGCCTCATTAAGATAATAGGCAGATGAATTCGTCGTTTTCTCTTTCAGCAATCGCGAGGTTGTTAGACAGCATACGTTTACTTCCGTTCGATAACACACATACAATACAATCGTAGCGTAGGCAGATGTTTTGTGCAATTCCCTATTTAGTAATGAAATGAACCATACGAACTCATTTCTTCTTCGTTTGTTTGGCTCGGAAACTGTAAACAAGTGAAGCGATGAGCTGACAGAGTAAACGCCTGCTCGTAACGTCTACTGTAATGACTCAAAAGAAATTGTGGATTACAAAATACTTTTGACGGGATTGAGAATACAGGACACATGACGGCATCAAAGGCAAGATTCTGAGCAATAATTCATCACCACAGCTGAAAAAGTTTTGTGAAAACGAGCTGAAACGACATGGAAACGAAAGCCAATGGCTAGGAGCCCACCTTCGCTTTACTGATCATATTGCGCTTATAACACCAAGCATTAGCAAGCCAGAAAGAATACAGGCTAATTTCCACGGCGTACGTAAGACAAATGGCATTAACTTGAATTTCAAGAAAAGGATTTCTAGGGGAAACAGATTCGTCTATGATGACCCACTAATGGCTAATGGGATGAACACCTCCGAATGTTCTAGATAATCGGTCGACATGCTAAAATGATAAATGGCTTAGCTTTAGAGCTAACAACAGCATCGTAGATGTTAAAAAGGCAAAGAATACGAAGCTGCACGCTTTTCTGTTACACCTCTGAAATCTGGCCTGTGTCCAAGTAATGTAAAAGATCACTCGGGGTTAACGAATACGCTACCCAGAGAATGATACTATGAGTGTTTAAAATGTTGAGCTTACACGAGGTTATTGGTTACACGATTGTTACACAACTTTTACTTGGCCAACATTTCGACATCTTCGTCTTCCTCAGAACCGACGATTCGAGTCGATGTCCAGATGATTGAGGTGCTATGAGTAACCCATATTATGCAAATTTGGGAGAGAATAGTTAGACAATAGGATGCATCGGCTTTGCTAGTGGTTCGCGCCCCAACACAACTTCCATCTGTTTTGCTCTCGCACTAAGGTTATTGGTGGTGGTAGCGGTCTACTTCGAACATGATGACGTTCGTCGGACCCAGAACATGGTTGTTGTAACCTATGTCGCCGAATAAAAATTGAAGAAACCTCTGTATACGTTAGGAGATGATGAGGATAGGTGATACGACTAAATGACAACCGATGGACATGCGACATTAATGAATGAGTTGTACAGGTTGTCAAGCACACAACGGCAATACCGACGAGAAAGTCAGCCTTGTTCACGAGGACCGAAGAAGGAAAACAAGATGCCTCGCCGTTCAGCCGAAGCTAACGCACAACTCTGGTGCGCCACAGAGGCTAATAGAAATCTTACGATGATACACTGATTTCTTGATGAGCAAACACGAGGTTGCTAACAGCAAGATTTTCTCCATACTGGGTGTTGTTTCGGCGGTTTTGCTTTCTTCAGAGTGCTTTTGATGTTCTTGAACCCTCCAGCTATTATCGGGGACCAGCCGCACAGAGTCCTACGGGTGATAAAGGTGAAATTTAGAAAAACCTTACGATGATGTAGGTCACATAAGATTTCTATGCGGCCCAGAAATGGAATTCTCCAGATCATCCGAAGCTGTTAAATAACCAAAATATCGTATAAAAATAGAAAGATGTTGGAACTAAACGATTCGCGTGTACACAACCACATAAAAGTTGTGTGATCAGACTCTACGAAAGAAATTAACAACGACCAGATGCAGAATTTAATAGACGAGTTTGGCGATAGTTCACCAGCCTATCTATAGATCGTCTACTTCAAAGTACTAGCGGGTTTACCTGAACACAAAAAAATATCGTGTGGTGCCCTCCTCGGAACGTTCAAAAGCCTGTGCTGGATAGTAAATGTTTCAGTTAGGAAATCCTCAAAGAAGTTTGTTACGACAGCTTATGACAACTCGACAACGGGTGGAAGTACTTAAGACACTTAGAAGAGGCTTATGAGTACGTCAGCGCAACAGACAGACGGTGTGCGAACTGTCAGAGGTGGTCCGAGCGGTGGCGCTGATCAATCCGGAACGCGCTTCGTCCGCCTCGGTTGCACTCCGTCCCTGCCGCCGAACGCCTGCGTCTCCAGTCCGGACCGTCTCCTCCGCGTTCTCTGTTGTCCTTGCCACCGCAGCGAATTCACTCGCAATTCCGCTGCGTAGAGAGTGCAGATCTTTTTTTCCTATGCCTTTTTTCTTTCGCATACTAGTTAGACTTACAAATCTTAGTTGCCCATGAGGTGGGTAGTATAGCATGGCGAAATCCCACTACGAAAAGTAGAGGAGAAGTAGGAGGAAATAGCAGCTAATTCAAAAATATTGTGCTTGTAAAGTATATTTCTTAGTATATATAAATTAGTATGGTTTCCAATGCCCTAAGCACTTATTGTATTCTGGTCTTATCAAAATGTGCACATTGCAGCACAGTTCTTATTGGACTAGTAAGTTGCTAACTGGCAAGATTCGTTTTCGTTCATTTCTTAGGATAAAGGATAAAGCTCTCGGCGTTGACCAATCCTTGGCGGATGCGCCATACATAAGACTTCACCGTTGGAGGTGACCGAATGCATATCTGGCCTTTACAATGACTCGCGGTGGTCGGCTGATGTATGGAGCCAGTGCTGCTATCCTCCCAGCCAAGTCTGGTACCAATTTGCCGACCACGCAGAGGATGGAAGGCTTGGTGAGCCACAGGCACGGGGACCGCTCCCATGTGTGTGCGTGTGTCGCAGGACGCCTCCGACCACTGCACTACACGCGTCTTTTTTAATTCTTAGGGTAGCAATAAGGACTTTTGGAAGGAAATACCGAGCTTTGACAGCAAAATTTTGCAGACGTTTGGTAAGAAACACTAGTTGTTGGACATCAGTCCTTGGCGGATGCGCCATACATAAGACTTCACCGTTGGAGGTGACCGAATGCATATCTGGCCTTTACAATGACTCGCGGTGGTCGGCTGATGTATGGAGGCAGTGCTGCTATCCTCCCAGCCAAGTCGTACCAATTTGCCGACCACGCAGAGGATGGAAGGCTTGGTGGCTTGGTGAGCCACAGGCACGGGGACCGCTCCCATGTGTATGTGTGTGTCGCAGGACGCCTCCGACCACTGCACTACACGCGTCTTTTTTAATTCTTGGGGTAGCAAAAAGGACTTTTGGAAGGAAATACCGAGCTTTGGCAGCAAAATTTTGCAGACGTTTAGTAAGAAACACTAGTTGTTAGACATCAATGCGAAAGGATGATATCCAAAGGTGTGGTGGATCTCCATGAATGTTTCGTAATTAGCTTTGATGTGGGACCATGGGAGTTAAACTATTTGTCACCACGATGTGAAACGAACAACGACAAAATTATATCTCTTATGTTATAAAATTATACCGAAAATTATAGAAATTTCTATGACATTAATTTGTATACTGCACGCTAACACATCCGAGTACAAGGTGGTCGAGAAGTTTAGACGTTACAGAACAATTTTCTGTATTCTTACGTATGTTCGATGAGCTAATATTTCCACGATGGATTTTGACCACACGTGGACAAGTTCATGACGCAGATACTTTTGGAAGGAAATACCGAGCTTTGGCAGCAAAATTTTGCAGACGTTTAGTAAGAAACACTAGTTGTTAGACATCAATGCGAAAGGATGATATCCAAAGGTGTGGTGGATCTCCATGAATGTTTCGTAATTAGCTTTGATGTGGGACCGTGGGAGTTAAACTATTTGTCACCACGATGTGAAACGAACAACGCCAAATTTATATCTCTTATGTTATAAAATTATACCGAAAATTATAGAAATTTCTATGACATTAATTTGTATACTGCACGCTAACACATCCGAGTACAAGGTGGTCGAGAAGTTTAGACGTTACGGAACATAATTTTCTGTATTCTTACGTATGTTCGATGAGCTAATGTTTCCACGATGGATTTTGACCACACGTGGACAAGTTCATGACGCAGATGGTCCAATTCTATGGCTTAACTTGAGCTCTCAGAGGACGTTTCATGCTTGGCTAAATGCATTACTCGACTGCAGATACCCTTTGCCGTTTTCTGAGCGGGCTTCTAGTGCAGTTTAAAACTGACGTTGGATTTCAAAAGAAACTATTCTTGGAAACCTCATCTCAATAGGCTTAGTCACGATGTTTGACATTTTTTCCGTCAGACCTACAGGGTTTTTTTCTTTATTTCCAGTGCGTCTTCTTTACAACATCGCTTCTTTCTGAGGCGTGTTCTGCCAGTTCTCCTTTTTCGAGATTGCTCCAGTACGTAGCCCTTCTGAGAATTGTGATTGATGTCTGTTCTGAGAGTTTTGGATGAATTAAACCGTGAAAATGGTCTCACTTGGGTGTAGGACATATTTCAAGTGGCACGTCTTAAAGATTTTCAGCACTTCTCAGTATTTATCTAATCGATTCGCCCTAGCTGTATTGTTTATCTGTTAACTGTTGAGCAAAAGATAGGTCTGGAATACCAGTTCCTCGCGGACGTTCGAATGGACAGGTGAACAAGCTTCTCCAAGATTTCAGCAATATCGTTCAGGCTAAGGGCGTCGTCTCTGCTAATTCTCTTCTTCTTAAGTTCACGGCTCCGTCTGGTGATCATCGGACGGGAACGACTTAATTTTCGCTTCACATCAAAGTTTCCTTCGCAGTTCCCAATAGAATTGCGACTTTTTCAAAATGAAATGTTTGCGAAACATCATCCATTTTCTGAAAGGTGAGCAGGAATCGAGATCTAGTCTGTCTGTGTTGTAAATGATTGACATACATATGTTTATGTTTGTCCGGATTGTATCCTGTACTTAAATTTGACCAACAATACACCACCAAGTGATTGCGAATTACACGGGTAGTATTTAGGAGCGACGCAACAACTAGGCTCACCTCTCTCTCTCTCTCATCTACTCTGGTGCGCGTTTTTTCCGACTCGATCATATATTCGTTACTGGGTCATCAATTATTGAATTGGAGTGTATCTAGTAATTATGATCGGGCTAGATTTGTTCACTAAGGACAGGTTTATTTACTGCAGTAAAATTTCTATTGAAGATGAATGTTGTTTTTAGAGTCCTCGGACGTTTAAGACAAGCTTTCTAAACCTCACTGTATTTCAGTGTGTTCTGTTTAAAGTTGCAGGGCTCTTTACACGCAACAGACTTTTGTTTTAAAACTTTTCTTCACCTAACTACAGTTCGCCGTTAGTATTACCAACGACAGCGGTAGAGTTGAGGGACCTAATCGTTGGTAAGTCAAAAATAACGGGATACTGCTACACTGACAACAAACGAGCACACGGTTCTGCACTGTTGAGTAGGACAAATACGAAGTGGTCAATAGGATATCAATACCATTTCTTGTTTTCCAAATCTTAAGGAACTATGAGTAATTAAATCATCTATTGAGGACCAGAAAATGCAGGTTAAAAAGATGAAGCACGGTGTAGGATCAGGCGAGTTGAGAATACACCACCGCTAAACGTCCTATGAAACCAACGAAGAACTCTTCGAGTTATGCGGCAATAGAGAATTCGACGCCTTTGATGTCTTCGTCGAGACGGTTTTAACCGAGAATCGATGAGAACAACGTTCCTTCGAAATCTAAAGACTCAAATAAAGCGTATAAGTTGAAAAATGTGAACCAATTCCAGTACTGACTGATAATCTTCGTCGTCTATACCTAAAAGACGGAGCCAAAGCATTTCATGCCAACCTAAAGAAGCTTTAATGGAAGGCCACGTATAAATATTAATAGAGTAAACATGGTGAGCGGCTTTCTGATTTTATGACGATAAGCACTCCCATTCATATAACTCACACTGTTATAAACCCTTCTTTCAAGTTTAGATGGTATCACCTGTATCACTTGTGGTCCCGTTGATCGTGCAGCGCCTGCTCGAGCAGGCACCAATAAATCTTCCACTTTCCGTGTCGCGTATAAGAGTAGCCCAGTGGGTTCTGCTCGCTCTACGGACTCGTTGATCATCATATCTTTCTTCTAGACTTTTCGCGAAGAACTGACCGTCGGATCGGTGGTCTTCTGCAATGCGAACATCCCGTGGAATCCAGTAACTGACGGCTCTTGTCCATCGGTTATGATTCATACGCATTACGTGTCCGGCCCATCTTATCTTCGACTGTTTGGCATATAGAACGGCATCCTTGATTTTCGATCGTTGACGTAGGTATGAGCCTCGGATCCCATCCATTACGTGAAGCGGAATACTCCTAGCATCGTCCTTTCGACTGCGCGTTCGATAACGCTGAGTGATCTTTCATCCTGCTTACGTAGCGACCAGGTTTCTGACGCATATGTTTGGACAGGAAGAACCGTTGGGTCGAAAAGGTGGGCACGGAGTCGGGCGTTCTTTGTTGTCTTCACTACATCCTCGATGCTTTTGAATGGTCCCAAGTCGCTCGTTTCCTTCTGCTCAACTTTGATTGGTTTCGTATGCGCCATTCACGCTCAACGGAGCGAATATCTTCGAATGTTCCAGCTACATGGTATAGAAGCTAAAAAGGGCGTTTACATAGCATGCCGAGTCTTCGCCATTAACAATACGAATGTTGTTTTCCGACGCGCGCTCGAAACAGTCATTGCTTCTAGTTAAACAAGGGGAAAAGCTTTGCATGCCTTCTATTCCGATCGCCTCAACCACACTCATCTACCTCGGTGTTAAATCAGACAGGGTAGAATTGTCTTTCCAACTTTGCTTCGTTCCGAACTCCATCATGGCCTATCGTCGTTGAAACATCTTAGAACACTAGGTCTGGCCAGGTCAACGTACAGCAATACCACATTCGTTTTGCTGACTATATCGCTGTTATAACACCGAGCATTGGTAGCAGGAGCAAACACTTTCCGACACTGACAGCCCTTGTAAGAAAATTGGTCTTTTGTTGAAAAAATCGTTTTGGTAAAAATTGGACATCTTTGACGAACTAGTCTCTCACAGTGGAATGAGTACTTTTGAACGTTTTATGTATCTCTGGGTCAAGAACTCAACGCGATGAAATATATAGCCTTAGAGCTGAATAGGAGTCGAGCAGCTTGATGAGCTTTCAAGAGCATCGAGGAGTGAAGTCAAAAAAATTCTACTTGGTGGCACTCTACTTTTCAATTCTATGATTCTTCCAGCCTTAAACTTTAACGTTATGTGAGAAAGATGCAAGGACACTTATCACTACCGGCCTGCAGTCAAGAGGGCGATGCTGGAAGTATTCGGATTTACGAAATTGTGAGAGGGAGTCTGAAATTCTAATCTACGTTAGGGCCTAAGGATGGATTCGCCATCTGTGGTAAAATGAAGAAAGATAGGTGGACCGGCATGATACGTCCTAGTGATACTCGATGCACAAAAATCGTTAGCACACGAATTTTACTGTAAGAAAATGAAGAAATTCTAGTAAAGATAATCATATGTCTAGCATCTCCCATTTTAATTTGATTCACGAAGCATAACTTTAGGACGGATTCCGTACCTATTACTAGGATAACTTTGCTAATTACTGCTGTTGTAGAACTATCCTAATCGCAGTCTCAATTAAAAAGAGTCAAAAGCCCTTGCTTTCCACAAAAGTCAGGGTTTGGTGGTAAACACGGAGTCTGAAATTCTAATCTACGTTAGGGCCTAAGGATGGATTCGCCATCTGTGGTAAAATGAAGAAAGATAGGTGGACCGGCATGATACGTCCTAGTGATACTCGATGCACAAAAATCGTTAGCACACGAATTTTACTGTAAGAAAATGAAGAAATTCTAGTAAAGATAATCGTATGTCTACCATCTCCCATTTTAATTTGATTCACAAAGCATAACTTTAGGACGGATTCCGTACCTGTTACTAGGATAACTTTGCTAATTACTGCTGGTGTAGAACTATCCTAATCGCAGTCTCAATTATAAAGAGTCAAAAGCCCTTGCTTTCCACAAAAGTCAGGGTTTGGTGGTAAACACCTGCTAACGCTCCGGTACGGCTATCTCGGGATTTTGGAGTACACTAAGCTCAACCAGTATTCAAAAAACTAGTGAGAAAAGAACTCTACTCTATGGATGGCAGCTACTACGCCATGAGACGAATAGAAGAAGGATCGTGTCATAATCAAGACAGAACATCTGAGTGACCCAACTCTATACGAAGACGAAGAAGCCACATCGAGCAGACGAACAACTGTGGCCTCTCAACTTGGATCATTGGCTCTGATGATAACAACCTCGTGTATACTCAGCAATTTGAACATATGTTGAATTTTGATATCGAGGTTAAAGGGAAGTTGGTTTTTGAAATGTGAAAACATCTGGATTACTTTGAAAAGGTTCAACAGGTTCAACAGTGAACACCAACCAGGCTTAAAAAGATAAAAGGATAAAGCTCTCGGCGTTGATCAATCCCTGAGAGATGCGCCATGCATTCGACTTCATTAAGTATCGTTGGAGGTGATTGAATGCATATCTGGCCTTTACAATAACTCACAGTGGGCTGCCCATGTATCGAGCCAGTCAGTGCTGCTATCCTCCCAGAGAAGTCGTGAACACCAACCAGGCTTAAAAAGATAAAAGGATAAAGCTCTCGGCGTTGATCAATCCCTGAGAG
Source organism: Angiostrongylus cantonensis (assembly GCA_009735665.1). Lineage (NCBI taxonomy): Eukaryota > Metazoa > Nematoda > Chromadorea > Rhabditida > Metastrongylidae > Angiostrongylus > Angiostrongylus cantonensis. The sequence continues at coordinate 1,184,818 of MQTX01000127.1, read as the reverse complement.
ATGCGCCATGCATTCGACTTCATTAAGTATCGTTGGAGGTGATTGAATGCATATCTGGCCTTTACAATAACTCACAGTGGGCTACCCATGTATCGAGCCAGTCAGTGCTGCTATCCTCCCAGAGAAGTACCAATTTGCCGACTCCGGAGAGATGGAAGGCTTGTTGGTCGTGGGCGCAGGGATCGATTCCACGTGTGTGTCGCCTCCAACCACTGCGCCACATGTGCCTTCTCAACCTGGCTTAATTTTAAAATTTTTTCTCTGAAAAAAGTAAACCCAATCCGGAGTTTTGCAAATATCTCAGCATTATTGCGGTTAGAATAAACTATTTCGATGTCAGCTTTCGTAGTCGCACTAAAAGTAGGATCTAGTGAAGTGAAACAACGTTCGAATGAAGTTAACGGCACGTTAGCACACTGGTCGGCAAATTGGTATCTATGCTTACTGGTCCCGTCATTATATTCCCGAGTTTGAGGTATGGAGTAATACAACGCAACTATGCCCTTGAACTACCGCTGCACTCGATGAGTTTTCATGGTTTATTCCGTTTTTGTTTCGAAAAGAAGAAATCACAGGTTCTCAGTAACTGTAAAAACAATTCAAGGAGTAATTCCTTATATTCTTGTTGAGCAAACGCGAGGTGTTATTCTTCTTTATTTACACACAATCTGGCTTTCGGCGGATTTCGCCTTCCTCAGAGCCTGGAAAGGTTAATTTGACAGCAATCTACCCGGCCAAGCAACTCCATAACCACACGGAGAAAACACTGAACCAAGATTTCAATCACAATAGAGAGGAGACGAATACATTGGCGAAACGGATAGACCATTCGGCGTCCGTATTAAAGAGCACCTAGTCGGTGAACCCAAAGTTTGACCAAGTACCCCACTGGGCACGCACAGGAGACAAAGACATGACGGGGAAGATTTTGAAGTAGATGTGAGGATCCTCGCATAGGAGTCGAAAACACAAGCGCGCAAAATTCTTGACGCATTCTGGATTAATTCCAGAAATCCGAAAATAAACCGCAAGGAGGAATGCCTCATTATCACGCGTGATATCGGGCAGTATTTAAGACTGCTGTTTTGATGTGAGAGGCACGTTTCGCTTCAGTGTAGACTCTGTGCGGTTGGTCTCCACGTGATATATTTAGTGGAAGACTATTAGGAAGTGTTGAATATGCGATGAAACTATTCTGTGTTCACTGTGATTGAAATCTTGGTTTAGCGTTTTCTTTGTGTGGTTATTGTGCACAAATAAAAAAAAACACCTCGTGCTCAAAGAAGAATACAAAGAATTACTTGATCAATGCCGAGGTTAGCAGAAAGTCGGTCATGGGAATTTAAAGAGTAATTGCAAAACTCGACACGATGAGAATTTGAACAGAAATGAAGGAAAGAAAAAGAGAAAAACAAGAAAGTTCTTTACTCTACATGACGCTGAACTAACAACAAAACCGAACAAGTGACTGGTGAAATATCAACAAAACCGGGCACGACTACCAAGAAAATTGTCACTGCTATCATCGGACAGTACTAACAACTCACGAGAAACAAATGCGCACCCGTAGATGCTTCATAGAATGTTGATATTCGAGTGAAACTCGAACAGATTTATCACAGAACGGATCTAAGTGAATAGCGCGTTCTCAAGTTAAGGCGTTCATGACATAAAACATTACATAATAAAATAGTCATCGAAAGCACACCTATTTCTGCTCTTAAGTTGAAGGGATAGTGCGATGCTGTTAAGGCAAACCCGTGACTGGATTTTCTCTGTACATTATCGGTACTAGTTATTACAGAAGTCTCTAATTTGGCTTATGAGATATAGTTCTATGTCTGGGATCTCTGAGACCAGTCAGCCCTTGTATAGGAGTTTAGACGGCTGTCTGAGAACAGATTACACTGACATAGCCACGATCAGGATAGATATCGACAACCCCGACTTAACATACGTGGAATGTAAGGTCGCATAAAATACTAGTAATCGATTAAGTTGTGAATCAATAGGATATGCTTGCTCAGAATTTGCGATATGTTCAATGGCGTCTGGCAGTATTAAAGATCTGTACTGGTCGTTGTATGTTCTATTTATATAAAATAGGATATTGGAATTTATACGGCTTTGACAAGAAGTCCGAAAACGATGCAAAGTGAGATCCATATTGATAAGAATGAGCCTGAGCAGGGCTCATCAAGATCAGGGTCCCCTGAAAAAGGCAAGTACGGTAAATACGAACTTTTGAAAAATTAACACATATTTCTAAACGTACGATATCTATGTTAACTGTCATACTATTTTATTCCAAACATAGTAATCAACAATTACCAATGTATAATCTCGTCTTTTCATGCGTTTTACACTGTGAGCAGAGTTCATGACAAGCCGGACACACTATCACACCTTCGCGAAGCCAACCGTCGGTGATCTGAACGTGTCACGAAGAGTTGTTTTAGCTATCATTTACATGCTTAACTACAGTCAATTATAACCACAAGGATGCTGAGATATAAGCCAAACTAGGAACCTCAGGTGGGTTTCGAACTCTCGAATACCCTTTCCGATGCTGCCTATAATCTATTACGCTTTGCATCTCAGAGAACATTGCATGAAAAAAGAGCAAAAAATCTACTTCTACTTCGCAGCAAACGAAAAAGAATTCCATTCTCAACGAAGGAATTTGATTCATCTTAAGTCGATTTCTCGTCAATCGGCCTCTTGTCGCTTCTTTAATCACACAGAACGTGATCAATCAAGTAATTAATGATAACCATGAACCGAATGAAAAACGAATTCAGTGAATGCGTATTTGTTTCGTTCGTTAGCCTCATAGTATAAATTTCACTCATTTCTTCAGTTATTCACCAAATCTAGTTGTAGAAAGGTGTGAACTGTGATCCACGAACAAGTGTAAACAGAAAGGAAAGCGAAAGGCTAAGAAACTCACAGTCAAAGTGAGAAGTTCATTAGTCAAAAGTCTCGAAAACAATACCTTTTTAATATGTACGTGTTGACCAGCGTAGTAGCATGGATAGAGAGATGAATTATGAACGGCGATGAAGAGAGTGCCGTTTCGACAAGAGTGCTGGGAAGTTTCCATAATTGCCCAGTTGAACAATATAGATATAGTTATTGATGAAAAAGTTACTACTGATATTACCACTACCGGCACTTATTGGGTGCGTGTGGTGCAGTGGTTGGAGGCGCCACTGCAACACTCGTGGAATCGATCCCAGCACCTACGGCTCACAAAGCCTTCCATCTCCCTGGAGTCGGCAAATTGGTACCAGACTTGTCTGGCGGGATAGCAGCACTGGCTCAATACATCCGTAGGGCACTGTGGATCATTGTAAAGGCCAGATATGCATTCAATCACCTTCAACGATACTTAATGAAGTCGAATGCATGGCGCATCCCTCAGGGATTGATCAATGCCGAAAGCTTTTTTTTATCACTGATTATTACCATCCGTATTGCTGTTGGTATTACTACTAATACTTATCATCTGTTATTGTTGCAAGGGCGCGTTTGGAGCTTTAGGTGGAAATGCCTTCAGTAGTGATCTGAGGTGAGCTTTAGGTGTCACTGTTTCCGATTCAACCACGTTTCGGTCTAACGAAGCCCCTACAAGCTCGGAAAATTTGTATTAGACTTGTCTGGAAAACGCTCTCTCCTATCCACAAAGACTGGTTGCTTGTGGTAAAGACCTTGGAAAGCTCTAGTAGAGCAATCCCAGGATCCCAAAAAGATTCGGCTGGGTCAGCATTCGACGGCATCAACAATGGAGAAGAAATTCACAAATAGCACCCGAAGCCATGCGCCAAATCAGAAGAACATCATGGATGACACATACCGAAACAGCGAATCGAATGAAAAAAGTGATGGGATTCACATAATATGGGCAAACGGATCAAGAGAAATGAGAATAAAAATTGCTACCGCTGTTATAACAACGTTTTAAGTTACTGTGTTGATAATAAATAATATTTCAAAGGTCACATTTCAATGCACATCCCTTGTCAATGTTTTTGCTAAAGGGTGAATGCTCCCTTGTTGTTCGCTTCTTCTGGAATAAACAATATATACGCAAGCCGACCTAGGAATTCATCAACGAATACGTGCACACAGTAATCACATGTCATTTTATCACAGAAAAGGCAAAGAATTCGTCCTCTGAATCCTAGCATAGCAAGGACATCGCTGTTAGTCTGCGTTTAACCCCAGTGGCTATTCACCAGGTATCCTCACGACTGATTGGGTGGGTAATAATCATTGAAGGAGATCGTAACAATTAATAAGTATATAACAACATTAATAACAAGGTATAAAAACTAAAGAAAGCTCTCGGCGTTGATCAATTTCTGAGGTATACACCATGCATTCGACTTCACAGAGCATCGTTGGAGGTGACTGAATGCATGTCTAGGCTTTACAATGACTCCAGGTGGCTGACCGATGTATCGAGTTAGCGTTGTTATACTCCCAGACAAGTCAGGTATTAATTTGCTGACCCTGGGCATACGGAAGACTTGGTGAGCTTGAGGCGCAGGATCGATCCCATGTGTACTGCTGTGCTCCTCTACCACTGTGCTACAGGCGCTCATAGTAACAAGGCTACTAATACATTTTTGAAGCTGTGAAATCGAAAGCTGTTGCGGTAACAACCCAATTTGATATCCTTTCAGATGATTAGAGACTTTATTTTAGGGTTATCATTTCTTTTCATGTTTAATGGCCTCGATAAAGTGAAAAATTGATGAGATGCAACCGCTGGCACCTCATAGCAACCGGCCATGTAGTGTGACAACGACCTCGTTCGGCCACATTTCCGCTCTACCCACGGTTGCTTGAAATCAAAACATCGCGACGATGTTCCATATACCTGTAATGATTGGAAAATTGCCCTATTTATTCTCTCCGCACTTATTCATTCTTGTTATTATTCACAACCTTATCGGACCTGGGAGTTCTCCAGTGGTTGTTGAACTGCAACCTACAGCAGAGGTTCGTTCTCAAAGCAGGTTTACTTATGTTGGTAAGGAATTGGACTATCAGCTTACAGTAAATCTCCTCAACGTGATATTCGTTGCTATACCCTAGCGGGTCTACTTTCGTAGCCCCTGACGGGAAAGTGAGTAGTTGCGACGAGGCAGAGGAGACGAATGGAGCTCGTTGACTCCTTTTTCAGCTACTTGGTGATCAAAAAGATTATAGATACGGGGAAGACAGAACAGTTTTCCAGCTACAACAAGAAATCTGGTTCCCTAAAAATCATCTCCTTCTGGCCGATTAGCGCAGACGTTTCATGCTCGGAAATTTTTTCTCTATTCCACAATTCACTACATCCGTTTACAAACCGTGTCGTTTCAGTGTTTGTTTCATCAAACGTGACTCAATGCAAGCTCACTAATGTGTCGAATTTTGGAAGTTTTTCACACTGGTTAGTGAGTATGGTTTTCCCACCTCCAAGATATCTTCTCCTTCCCGATTGTTGCCCTCCAGCTCGCATCGCGAATCTCGTCGTATTGTCGTGTTTGGCAATTTCCATTCGAATTCCTAAGAAAAGGAAGGATGTGTTCCTGTTTCCCTTGTTTGACCATTTTTTTCTAGTGATTCTGCAACTTTTAATTCTTTTATTCCTTTAATTCTTTTAAAAATTCTTTTAATATTTTTAAATATTTCAACAATCTTGTGGGCTTGTCACAGGGCGCATGCGGCGCGGTGGTCGGAGGCGCTTTGCAATACACATGGGATCGATTCCTGCGCCTTTGGCCCACCAAGCACTTCATCACTCCAGGGTCGACAAATTGGTATCAGACTTGTCTGGTAGGGTAGCAGCACTGGCTCCATACATCGGTAGGCCACCGCGGATCATTGCAAAGACCAGATATGCATTCAACACTTCAACACTCCAACAATGCTTAATGGAGTCAAATGCATGGCGCATCCTTAAGGTAGTGATCAACGCCAAAAGCTTTATCCTTTTTTTACCCTTTATGGGTTCTCGAACTTTGCCGTATGTTTTGATTTTTGTCAAAGTTGTGTACAGAATGTTATCACATGTTGTCAGCATAACCTCGATATTTTTCACATTGCAGCAGTTATTACAAACACCTACTATTTTTACTTGATCGTATACTGTTGGAGGAACTAGACCATAAAAAACGAACCTGGCTGTACGGACAGAAGTCGGCCAACTCTACTGAGCCCCCGTAGTGCTTCACGCCCTCCTCTGAAACGCCGTTAATTGCAGCGTAATTCCGAAATTGCACCGGTAGCTCCTGAAAGGAGTCGTTTTCCATTACAACTTCATTTTAAAACAGTGCATGATTATGAAAAGACAAGTACTGAAAAGGCAGTAGTAAAAATAACGCCTTCAAGAAATCATTTATATAGTTAATCTCCAGCCGAAGCCGAAGTAGTGACTAGATGCTCAACACAGACTCCTGATCAACTCATGCTACGAGAACACTTTCAGGAAATCGCAGGTAAAGCCTAAGAAAATACCTTTTTATATGGTACAAGGTTGCAAAGTGCCAAAGAGTCTCGTTGAGAAGTACACCTAAATACAAAATAAATTTAAATGACAAAAAAACTTAATACAACCATAGGAATGCTGAGATATATGCAAAATTCGGTGCCTCACTTGTGTTTAGAACCTACGAAACTTTGCCGGGGGCTCACGTGCTGGGTTCAATGCCGACTGGTGCTTCCCAGGTCATTCCCGTTGACGGAGATTACTGATAGAACGGATAGGGCAAAAATATGGCTAAGAGAAAGGCAAAAGAAGGGTCTCGGCTAGTGTGGAGATAGCCCGTGAGTCCCAGTAGGGGTAGTCTCGGGTTCGAAGCCCATAAGAGGTTCTGTCATTGCACACATCTCAGAATGCCACTGGTTGCATTTCACATCATACCCTGCCATGAAAAAAGAATAAGCAGAATAAAAGTGATAAGAGAGTTCATGTTTAGCGAATGCAACCATGACAAATAACACAGTATTAGAAGTATGGGATTGATGATTCACACGACTCTAAAAGTACAAGACGGTGAAAGACTAAAACGTTCGAACTACAGCTTGTTTGCCCTTGGGCAATTCTAGAAGGATGGGCGTGATTGCCGTCGATCGTTGAAACAATCGATAAAGGTTCAATAGATGACAATACGCACTGAGATTATTTATTTAAAACAACAAAAGCAGTATACACCTCATTTTATGCTGGTTAGCTTGGTCAATTGTTTTTCTTTGTAGAAAATAAACCCGCATATATATGTGTTCTGTTCGTAGCCAACTCAGCTCTACCTGGTAACGGCCAATGACTTTGTTCCATCATGTTTGATCTCATTGCAAAATGGTGTGGGCATTTCTTCGCTGAAATCACAAATTATTAATCGTTCCATTTATTCCCACGACAGACTTTCTATTAAACTTGGGATTGATCAAATGATTCTTTATATTCTTGCTTAGCAAGAGGTCTCCACTATGATACACACGTAGAGTTGATACCCGCCCCCATGGCCCACCAAGCCTTCCATCCCTCCGGGGTCGACAAATTGGTACCAGGCTTGTCTGGGAGGATAGCAGCACTGGCTCGATACATCGGCAGGCCACCGCGCGTCATTATAAAGGCCAGATGTTCGTTCAATTACCTCTGACAATACTTAATGAAGTCGAATGCATGGCGCATCACTCAAGGATTGATCAACACCGAGAACTTTTTAAGTTTTTTAGCTTTAACTGCATATCACTGTTTTACCTTCCTCTCTAGCATTCATTCTTTCCTTACTGCTTACTATGGTTCCTACCTGCTAGTTTGACATGAAGCTATTTCATTCCTTACCAAAAAAAGCATAAAAATCCATAAAAGCGAGATTGAAAGGAAGAAGTATGGACCAACTTGTCGACTTTAGTTTTTATCCATTCACCGCAACTCTTCTTTACGAAGTCGCAGCCGAGTTTTCGACCCCAATGCAGCTCTTCAGCTTTTCTGAAGCCATTTTCGTCGTGAAACATAGAAGAAAAAGAAGACATCCAGATTGAAGATAAACGCAACTCCAAAAGTGGTCAAAAATCGAGGAAAGTAGGGAAAGCTGAGTGTGACAGCTTGACAGCTCAATTTACAGTATCGCGAAAAGTTCTGATAGTCTCGGTTATGACAAGCAAACGCTCGTTCCTTTTATAAATCGACAATGTTAATGGCTCTGTTGTATCTATGAACATAAATTCCTATCACATTAATAAATATGTCCTTATCCTTTGTTAGTCATGTTCATATTTTTATGTATTTCATAATTTGATCTATATAAATTAATAACAAAGAAAGTACTGAGTAGCAGTATCTTCGTTGTTCAAGTAATTTTCGAATAACCCACTCGTAGTTGGACTTGTACCATCCACTGTCCTCCAGAAGGGCCAGGGTCACGCGCGAATACACTGGATTCTGAGTATGAGTGCCAGTCATGGCTTCGTTCTGAACGTACAGTGTGTGTAGTGGGAAAGGGGAAAAAGTTTAGCCAACAAAACCCTTTAAGCATTGATGTTATTCAGATAAACACAATCACACTGGTGTCAATCGATTACTATTTTTAATTCCATGTTCAATTCCATCTTTGCACCTTTCTCGATCATACTTTTATAGGCTTCGCATATAGCATGAAATCCACAAATACTCGGATTTTCTGCTCTACACTGAGATCTTTGTGAAATTCTTAGTGAGAAGATTCCGGTCAAATTCAAACGCAGACTTTCCTTAGAAATTTCATAGCTACAGTTAATAGGTAATGTTACTTAACGTAAAATTTCTGTACAAAAGAGAATCAAAGTGCAATAAGACAGGGATTAATCGTGAACAGAACGTTTGAATGGTCATTTAGGAATTTCTGAGAACGTGTGAGAACTCGGCGCAGTTCCCATCTGAGTGGTAATTTGGCGGTCGGGACAAAATTTCTTTCCTTGGAGTTTCGAAAGCCGTGGTAGGATTTTTCCGGACCGCCACCATTTACTGACTAGTGAGTATGTTGATGCCTAAGATGGTAAGCATTCCTGGCGCTGGGTCGCTCTTGGCTAACCGTCTGGGAGGCAATCCTAAACTCCAGATCAGCTTGGGTCATCCTTGTTATGGAGGTCACCCGCGCCGCACATGTGCTCCGAGGAACACCCTCAGCTACCATAAGGCATTAAACTCTTACGGGATTGTAAAATTATTGACACACTGCAAGATAAGTGAGATAAAAACTTAAAGTAGACATTTAGTTTAAAAAAGCCTAAGTTAAGCACACTGTGAGATCGGACATCTCGTAATGAATAACCCAATTAAAACATTTTCAATCTCGTCATGTAAAAATGAAGTGCGTACCAAGTGAGCACTGATATCGTTTAATCCTGGGCTTGATTATTAAGACAAAAAGAACAAGAAACACCGTTTTTCATGGTGCCGACCTCGAATACGCGCTTCTCCCAATGTGTGAGCGCAGTGCCGTCGCCGCCCTGATTCTCCAGTTCGGCTCCCTCCAGTGAATCGCAGGCGAAGTGGTGACGAGCCTCATCGACAACACGTGGAGTGACCACCATGTGGACAGGATGCACAACCTCAATACACTTGTATGGACCTTTAATAGGCATAGAAGCAATTAATTTTTCTTTTTATGAGACAATTTCATCGGAGACAATCTAAAAAAAAGTATCGGAACGAACAGTAGAGGCAGAAATAAGAAACCACGTTGCAGAACTTGATAACATATCTCAACCATATTTCCCTAGAGTTCCGAGAGCATCCTGCCCAAAGTGTGCCCTAGGTCGTCACCACCACACACAGTCGCCGTCCTTGTAGGTCAGAGGGAGATTTGCCACCATGCGACTAGTTTAATACCAGGACGGTGGTGGATCCTGGTATTCTTTTACTCTTATCTAGGCTTCCTGATAGAAATGTCGGACTCCTTCTTAACTTGGAGGCCCTGCCGAGGATGAATCCCTCTGCTGTACATGGCAGCCCGACACCCAGGATCACTTTCCTTGTTACGGCGGTAAACTGTTGGAAGGGTTGGGAGGTAGGAAAGCACGTATGGTAGTCAAATCACCAATTCAGATTTTCGTTCGGTTCGACTGGAGATCCAATGCAACCAGAGACCTCTGTTAATCCGAATAACTCAGCTTTAGTGTAAGAATGTTCAATGGCCAAATAGAAATGCCCAGTGCAAAAACCCACCCTGCCGTTTCCTGTCCACCAATCCTGTCGAAGCACCGTTGTGATTGTGCTACGGTCCCAATCGTAGTAACCCAACTCTTTGTTTAGCGAAATCGGTTTTCCGTAGCGATTCCTAGAAATAAAATGTCTGCTATGAAAAGACTGGTGGAATCATCTCGAGTAACATTTAATAATATTAACCTTTTTATTTACTGCCTATTCTTTTTAATTACAGGGTATGTTGCGAAATGGAACTTCCATGACGCTGAGATATTTGTTCGGTCCGGAGTTTGGCAAAAAAATCTCAGCAACGCAGAAGTTATATTTTGCAACATTCTCTGCCATCAAAAAAAGAATAGGCAGTAAATAAAAAGGTTAAGATTGTGATTATAACTACAGCCTCAGCTTAAGTGGGTTCATTGCCGATTTGGGCTCCCCAGATCAATCCCGGTGAGCTGACAGGTGACTGCTGATGGTCTGATCGATAGAACTAGCTGAGAGACAGGCGAAACGAAGGACCCGCATGGTTTGGTGGTGAACGCGATTGCCACCGGAAAGAGTAATAGCGCGTTCGTTGCCCACCGCAGACACCTGCAGTCCGGAGTTTTGCAAATATCTCAGCATCATAGAGGCTATAGCATTTAATACTTCACTTTTACACTTTAGTACCAACAACGACTATCCTGAGATGAGCAGCTAGTGAATATTGTAGATTCGTGGCTTCTAGCTAGGATGAAAAAATAATGAAGACGATTTTTGTCTTTGAAATGAACATAATCACCGTTTCGTACGCGGCTTTCCATGCTCATCGCGAAAAAACGCATAAAGTCCCACACTAAAGCCAAGTGCGTGCAGAATCTCGTGCTTCACCGTTGACAGCAGGATCTCTCTGTCATGTCGATGTGTGGACAGAGCCGACGGGCACAAATTCACATGTCCGGCGACTGGTCTGAAATTTCGCTGTCATCAGGTGGGAGAGACCGGTTTTTGTATGGATAAAAAGAGCGAAAGTCGATATTGGAAAAGTTCAAATACTTAGGAACTTGTAGTTAGAGTCTCTGAAGCCCTTCAAATATCAGTCTCATAAAAAATTCCACATTTTTTTTTCACAAATATTGCTTCTGCCACCTTCATTTGTCACATAAACACTCAAGAGATGTGGAGGTAGGTCTCTGTCACTCAACTAAACACATCCACTTTAGGAGAACAAATAACATAACACTTTTCGCATGATGCCTTCTTCAACAATTTCAAAAAAGAGTAGCCACAGGCGGATCAAAAGTGAAGGCGTGGCATAATTTTGGGTTCTCTTAGAAAATATGTCCCCTTACTTCTTGTAAGCACCTCTGCCTTAAACATACTCTTTAGTCACTTGTTTACAGATTTATAGCTAAATCAATGTGCATGACATCAATCGCACATACACGACACTGAATTGTGTCGCATTTCTTCCATACAATGGCTTGATGGTGGAATAACTAATAAACCAGAATAAGGATAAAAAAAGAAAGCTTCCGACGTTGATCAATCCCTGAAGGAGGCGTCATGCATTCGACTTGATTAAGTATCGTTGGAGGTGACTGAATGCATATCTGGCCTTTACAATGACTAGCCGTGATCTATCGAGTCAGTGCTGCTATCCTCCCAGACAAGTCTGGTACCAATTTGCCGATCTCGAAGAGATGGAAGGCTTGGTGGGCCATGGGTGCAGGGATCAATTCCACGTGTGTGTCGTAGTAGGCGCCTTCAACCACTGCGCCGTACACGCCCTACAAACCAGAAACTGTCCTATAATTCAGGAATAAGTCATCTAACAGCTGTTTCTAAGATGAAAAACTTGGATAATGCATCTGTTGATAAGAAACAGAGTTCACGTATGGACTGGTGGCGCGTCGACCATAATGCATTTTACACTTAGAGTAAACCAAAATCACAGAGTCAAATCACATTCAAACCGCTATTCATTAGCGTTCTTTAGTTCATGACAATATGGATAGCACCTGTCAAGCACAGCTTCCTGTTGACAGTGAGCGGCGTATGCAAGTGTATCCACACTATCGCATCGCTTCGTCGAAATCGCAGTCACATAAAGCACGAAATCTGCGTCCCTATATATTAAAGATATTCGGAAACTAAAGTAAAATTCAACTTCATTGAGCACCTTAAGAAGAGCTGCAGGATTTATAAACGATTACAGAGAGTAACTAACTTCAGTCCCTTTCCTTTTTCACCGGTTGTGTAACAGTCGTCCGACGACAAACAATATGAACATTCCTGGAATGAGTAATAAATCATATACCACTGTCACTATCAGCATTACTATCCTTTATTTTTACTATAATGTGAGATGTATGTAGCGAAGTGGTTAGAGCAACTCTGCAACACACATATATTCGTCAGTTCGAGTCCGCGCTTTGGGTGATCCAAGTCTTCCATGGCCAGGAGGTTGGTGAATGGGCACTAAACTTGTTTGGGAGAGTAAAAACACTGGTTTCATGAATTCTAGGTTAGCCATGGCCATCACATCGGCCAAACATTCATTCAGCGACCTCTATGATGCTATTAATGGAGTCAAATATATGGCGTATTCTAAGGGATCGATCAACGACGAACGCTTTGTCGCTTCTTATTCTTAAATGAACAATCACGATCCATATTTGTTTAGTCCAAAGTCTTAATTATGTAAAATTTTGATGTATTTTTGTATAAAAATTATATTTTGCTCTGAAAAAATGACACTACTCATCGTTCCTAAAAAGAACTCTTCAACATCCACTGGAAAACCGATGATGAACGATTGAAATTACAACAATAGACATTAATTAATTATGACACAATTGCATAAACGATAACTATTGGGTGTTATAGTCGACTACATTGTAGAACTACTGGAGTATGTGACCAGCCAGATGACAAGTGACAATTGAAATGTCATTCATTACAGACCCCATACGGTGTCCCTCGCAATTCCCCATCGTTACACCGGCTTCCGCATGATTATCGACATCGAATAAGCTCGATTCCATTTAGTACAGCGACCTCTATGATGCTATTAATGGAGTCAAATATATGGCGTATCTCTAAGTATCTCTAAAGTTCGTATCGTATCTCTAAAGTTCAGAAACTCCTACACGATCAACGATAGCTCTTATAAAAGAAGTAAGAGATCAGTATGGATAACACTCCAACGAGGTCGAACCAGCGACCATATATTTGAAAGCAGCATACATATTAAAAAAATATCTTCATAACCATTGGCAAAATAGTTCCTTAAATTTAAAAGGCTTTAAAGAAAACTCAAGGTTCTACTTAACGAAAATCGTAACGAGTAAACTGACCAGGAGGTGTTCCTGTGGAATGATGGCGTCACCGCAAGTGGTCCATTCGCGACAGCCTCGATCGCATGCTACTGTCTTCTTTTCGTTTTGAAAGTAGTAGTAGGAAGAAATGCATTTACTGAAAAACTATTATCTCTACGACCAATACGGCTGCCAACTGCACCAAGCTTTATTATTTGAATGTCTATCAAATTTTTTTTATTATCATCCATGAAGGTCTTCCAATTTTTTACGTGTGGCTTCGGCTGCTGCTTGAGAAATTTCCTTCCTTCATGAATGTCGTTGAATGCTCGTCGAGCCGAGTCTTCCTGCACGCCTGAGATAACTGGGTTAGAGCGATCCCACTTGGATATCAGAGAATGCAACTTTTTCAGACATATCCGGTAACAATTTTCCAATGCCGGAGGAATGAGAGGCTTAGTAAACCTGCAGCGGGATCGACCAGAACAGTGCTTTTGATGAGTGGCTTCACTACGAATGTACCACCCGCCCCTTTTCTAGTGGAACTGAGATAAAACAATTCAGTGCAAAGCGTTCGACGTTGATTAATCTATTAAGAATACGCAATGCATTCGAAAGCGGGTGAGCACCGCAGAGGTGAGCGAATGCGTATTTGGCCTACACAATAATTTTGGAATGCTTATCGATGTATCAAATCAGTGTTTTCACTCTCCCATACGAGGCTGGTGGAGACCTATAAGCCAAAACAGGATGGTGGGCTTGATTCTCGCAGAAATCGTGATCGAAACAACGACCACATATGTATACCACCGAATTTCTGACTATGGTGATAGAGGCGCCCTCAATGCAATTGTAACCATTTCTACTATCTTGCGCTGTAATTAATTACTATTACTAGTCACTAATTTGCTACTTCATTTTACATGACTAGATATGATATGTATAACCACGAAAGTCTTCGAACTTTTCGCGATTGGGTTCAGACGCACTGCTTGAAAAGATTTTCGTTTTCATTGAGATGTAGTTGAACGCTAGTCGAGTCACTCCTTGGAATCCTTGGGAGAAGCAGAGCGTTTGCACGTGAATTCGATGAAGTGGGCTGATCCCAAACAAAGCTGTTACCATTTTCCCGACCCGGGAGCGTTGGAAGGCTTGATTAGCTGAAGTGGTATCGGACTACCGCCAAGTTAATTTTTTGTTCTTGTTATTTTATATCTACTACCATTCCACGAAATGTTCATTTCCAGAATTCGTCAACCACCTAGAAGAAACTAGTTGTACAATGGTAACCATGTTGTTCATTCTAGGAGAAACATATCGCTCAATCAGCAACATACCAATGAAATGGAAATTATAGTGGGAGCGGCACGATTCTTCGTAAAAAAAAAAGGGCCATTCGATGCAAGTAGTCCACCTAACATTTATGGAAGAGGCCTTGATCCATTGCTTAAGAGTGTTGATATCTCCACAAAACATTTCTTTAATTCTACCGTTCTGTAAAATTTAAATCTTCAAAAAACTGAAGATGAGATGTAAATTCTTTTCTGGAAGAGATCTCGATAGCTCACTAGCTCTGCTATTCGAAATACAAGCGTCGACCGAAAAAATACATCACATAGGCAATCTCAAAAGCGCAAAATGCCACCATAATAGAATACGATAAAAGTAGCAAAGATCCAAAGATTTTAACAGTTTCTAAAGTTCACATTGTGCTGAGCTGTTTGTTTAAAGCTTACAGTAGAAATCATTATCAGCACCATACTCAGTTCATACCGGCTAAGTCTGCTTTCCTCTCCGCAACCTATAATATGATACTAATTCATACCTACCCGCACTATATAACCATTTCTAACTTTTATTTAGTGTCTACTCTTTCTTTTTCGCAGCACGGTACGACGTGCAATACAACTATACAGATCCTGAGATATGAGCAAGCCACAAATCAGCACTGAACCTAGTTGAGTTGAAGCTGCAGCCAAAATCACAGTGTTTGAACAAGCGCCTCCGTCGGTGCAGAGGATAGGCCGTGAGCTCCTGGTAAAAGTAGTCACGGGTTCGAAGTCCAGTCGAGGGTTTCAACTTTTAATTTATTCACAATTAAACACCCGAGAATAATGATGGCAGCATCTAAGTAGTACAAAAAATTCGGCTAATTTTAGACGTGTGGGGAGAACTCAGAACTGCAGTTACAAGCTCTGTTAAGTAAATAATAAGAAATTAAAAAACTTCATGTCGAAAAAAGTCTAGTGAATGGGAGGAGACATAGAATAGGATCTCGGCAACTCGCATGAGGACACATCCTGGAGAGATTTAAAAAACACACCTGCCAACAAACGAAACAACGAGTGCACTTAGATTTAAACCTCGCTTGTAAATTCTGTCTTAATCTGCCCTTCTACTGTGTCCCTACAGGAAATAAAAAAACGCTCACCGCCGAAGTCGAATCGGACCGTCAGCACGAGCAACACGAAGTGCATTCTCCCAGAAACCGGCTGCTTCTGGTAGAAGTGAACTCTAAATAGAAGGTGGTATGAAGGTGCAAACCACAGAGTCATCGTCCGATCGCAATCCAAGCAAACCGAACCCTTCCTATTCGAAGGCTATCTGTCAATTTCCCATATATTTCCCATATGACTTAATAGATCTCTCTAGCAATTGCACAGAGAACAAATATAGCGCAGCACGTTTACGGAAATATTTAAAACCAGAAAACTTTCTTCCTTTATGAGTATAAATTTTGACAGCACTTACATTTACAAACAATTGTTTTTCACTTGACAATTCAAGAACGGATTTATCGTAATACAAGTAGATGCGAAGTGGCTCGAAGCTCGGCTCAGATTTGGCGGCTCGCCTCTGACGCGATGACTCGATGGGCACTTCGAGCAGTACGTCTTCAACGCGGGGGTACTGAAATATATAATGTGGCATTTTCAGCACCACAACCTCACTTCTGCAAAATCCATTCGCTACATTTTTGATAAGGAAATGGTAAGCAGTCGGATAAGAAACGTCTTTATTTTCTGAAATGTAAACAATGGAAGTAGAACTCATTTTTCCAGAAACTCTTCGATGCAACCCTAATTTCTACACAGAGGGATAAAGAATAAATGTTTGTCCTAATAAGAGATGGTTGTCAGTGATATCACTAAAAATCTAATACAAAAACCGACTCCCCTTTAATCTCGGTATGACAAATCAACACGTATTCTCTACTAGGCCTTTTATGCCCATGGGCCATTAGCTCATCAATGAAGGTATACCAATGATACAGTCACAACTGCAAATAAAGGATAGAATAGAAGCTGTCGGCGTTGATCAATCCCTGAGGGATGCGCCATGCGTTCGAGTTCATTAAGTATCGTTGGAGGAGAATGAATGCATATCTGGCCTTTAAAATGACTCGCGGTGATCTATCGAGCCAATGCTGCTATCTTCCAGACAGTCTCCGCTGCCAATTTGCCGATCCCGGAGGGATGGAAGGCTTGGAGGGCCATGGGCGCCGAGATCGATTCCAAGTGTGTGTCGCAGTGGCGCCTCCAACCACTGTGCCACACGCACCCTCTACAACTGCGAATAACTTCATAAAATACTACTAGAGTGAAAACCAAAGGCGCGTGCGGCACAGTGATTGGAGGCCCCCTGCAATACACATGGAATCGATTCCTGCGCTTCTGGCCTATTAGATCATCCATCGCTTGGGCGCCGTGAAATTGGCACCAGACTTGTCTGGCAGGATCGCAGTACTACTTCAATGCATCGGTAGGCCACCGCCGGTCATTGTAATGGCCAGATATGCATCCAATCGCCTCTAAACGATGCTTTAAGAAGCCGAAAACATGGCAAAACCCTCAGGGATTGATCAACACCGAGAGCCTTAGAGATTTAGCTTTAAAATGAAGACCACAGTAGCCACAAAAAAAAACATGAAATCATTAAGTAATTGTTCCTCATAATTAAAGAAGTCTTAATAACTTTAAAACAGCACTGGCTCACTACATTTCTGCTACTTGCTTAGCTATTAATTTTTTTTCATTTTTGTAACACTTCTCTATTCAAACTAGAGCTATGACCTTACGAATGTTATTCATAGAATATTAGGAAGCACTTATTCCGATGAGAATTTACGAGGCATCAGGAACGAATCCATATCTTTCTATTGAGATTCAGCAGAAAAGGAAGTTTTCCGCAGGTGGTGGCGAAATCGGACAGCATTCGTTCTATCTGGCTAGCGCTTCAAGTTGTTAGAACGTTGTCCGTAGAAAAGCGAAACTACCGTAACCGTCTGCCATCGATTTTCATTGTTAATCCATACATGTCCACATGAAATTATTGGGAGTGGACGTAAATAATGTCGACGAGATAGTATTGTTGGATTCCTGTCACTATACCGGTGATGAAGTCGTTGTTGAAAGGATAAATAGTCATTGTAAAGTTGTTGTACATCTCATAAAAGATCCCCGCTTAATGACAAATCGCAGCCTGGTTGCTCAGCGCTTTCTGAATGCTTCTGCCTCAACTAAAGCAGGAACCTTTTTTTTTAAATCGATGAAAGTGAGATAAAGCGATCTCTCCCATTATCATGGTATTTCAATGCGTTCGTCACATTTATGTGATTCATCGTGACGAATCTTTTTCGAAACTCTGCTTGTTCGAATACTGCACTTGGTTCAATGTTCTGGAAGTTTCATTGAATATGTGTGGAGTAAAAAGCTTATAGACAACAGACAAATGCGAATTGGGCGTAGGACCTCAATGTATTGTGGGTCTTCCTTCTTGTTCAACGACACGTTACTACTGCTCTTCCGTAATACAAGGTGCAATCTCATTTGTGAAAAATCTCTAGATACAATATAGAATGTTTCGACGTCTTCTTTACTAGAGTTTGGTGTTGGAGGGTACGCATCAAACGTTGCCAAAGTCAATTTCAACATTGAACATTTCCCTCTCTAGTAGTATAAAGGGTGCCTAATGGGGAATGTTTATTCGCTTCTAGTTGCGAGAAATGGATTCGTCTGACGCTTCATTACACTTGACGGAACGAATACCCCTAGTACTCTAGCTGTATGTATCTGGGCAGACAAGCAAACATGATGAACAATTTGGCTCTAGACATGCTCAGAAGGAAGCGAAGTGCTTGTACAGCTTACAAAGGCATTTCAATGTTATGAAAAAGACAAGGAGCACCAGATTGCTTACCCTTCCTATTGCACATTCCACCTTAACTTTCACTTCGAAAAACTCGATGTAATCTATGATGGCTGAGAAATCTTGCAGTATCATCGAACGAGGTATGGAAAGGGTGACGTTAAGAGTAATATGTAAAAGTATTACCACGCAACCAAAGCAATGCACCCGAAGTTACGACCTTTGGCAACGACAAACGTCACAGGTGACACGACGTATGACAAGGTATTACAAATAAAATGGGCCGTATATGTAATGCATCTAAGCGACAGAGGTTGGGCATGAGCCTTTAGCGACTGGATGCAATGAGATTTCAAGTGAAAAAGTAAAACAACGACGCCGATGTGCAAAAATCGCAACGAACAATCTAGAAGAAAAATACGATGCCCTCGCGTTTCCTGTGCAAACAGAAAAAAACGGGCAATTTCAGCACAGATGAAGATTTCCTGGCGCTCGCCCATATCAGTTGGGGACCAGTGAGAGAGCCAGTAACACATATGATATTTCCAGCTATTGTACTGTTCACTTATGGTTCCATGGTTGGTGTGCCTGGATAGAAAGGTGCTGATATCTGGACAAATGCGCTAATCACCCCGTAGGCGTCGACCGTAATCCGCCAACACGACGAACGCTAGTTCTCTTTCCTCTCCTTAAGCCTTTTTTGTTCCTTTCAGGAAGAAATTATCTCTCTAAAACATTTCTAAACAAAACTGACAACCCATAATAATATGAAGGCAACCTTAAGCTACCAATGAAATATTTGACAAACCTCACCTCCAGCACAAAAACCTTTATAAAAATATAGGCTCGAGTCACTCGACGATCAACGGGACTACAGGTGATACAGGTGAACTATTTTTCATATAATAAAAGGATAAAGCTCTCGGTGTTCATCAATCCCTGAGGGATGCGCCATGCATTCGACTTCATTGAGTATCGTTGGAGGTGATTGAATGCATATCAGTCCTTCACAATGACACCCGAAGGTCTATCGATATATCGAGCCAGTGCTACTATTACCAACTTGCCGACCCTAGATGGATGGAAGGCTAAGTGATCCTAGAGTGTGAGATCAATTCAATGTGTATTGCAACGCGCCTCTAACCACTGCGCCATCCACACCCCTTGCCACGGAGTATTTTCCCATAATTTAAAACGAATTTATGCCGAATGAAAGACCTAGCAATTTCCGAGATTATCAAGCAAATTTCCTGGATTTTTAGAGATATGTTACTACGTTATATATCAGTTAGTGGGCTGACTTCAATTGATTCTGAAATCTCATAGTTTCGTTTTGACATAAGACTATGGTGACAATTTGAAAAATAACCAAAACGCAGGCCACGAAAGACTTCTGGACACTCAGTACTAAAGGGGGTTTCCTATCGGAAATATGAGTTTTCATGGCGAATAGGCTAGCATACTTCTATTCTCAGTTAACGACGACCATCTGAAGCCGATAAATGAAGCTGTTCACCCCAAAGCAACTTGAGGGGCAGTAAAAAAGGGCCCATCTGCGATTTCACAATGCGTAACATTTAAAAGACATTAAAAAGCTTAAGAAGCTCAATGAATGAGTCGAGTTTGAAATGACGAATGGCAACGAAATGGTCTTCACGAAGCATAGCATTTCGCGTTTCATCTACAAAACAGAAACGATTCATTTGTCGATCGCATTGTGATGTGTGACAAGAATCGGTTCCTATACGATAAATGTCGGCAGAGAGCTGGCGATCCCAAACATTTTCCAGAGCCGAGTTTACACCTAAAGACGATCATGTTGAACATCTTCCAGAACTGACTTCACCCCATAAGATGGTCATGTCGACCTTCGTCGTCTTTCTGCAGTGAAAATCGTCCTTAATACTGGCGATCACTGTAAAAAAGGTACTAGCGAAGTAACTAAAGAGAACTGATTAAACAAAAAATTCCATTATTCTCGCACTACTAACGGTGCAGAAGATGAACGAATTTAGTTACGAAATCCCCTCTCCTGGATTATATTCGTCGAACCACTCGCTAATCACCTGGCACTTCGTTTCAAACATCTCCACACCTACCAGCCGGGGAAATTTAAAGAACAGAGTTGCTGCAAAAAATGACTTCGAACAAATCGTCGATTCCAGAACATCAGAAATCGAAGCTGCTGGAATGAACAATTTTTTGTTTCACTGCCAAAAACGTGTACATTCCAACAGCCTTTACTTTGTACATTATCGACTAGGTCAACCAGCATTCAACGACATTCGCAATCAGGATGAAAAAATCTTCAAGCAGCACCCGGGTCAACACGCAAATCCCACTTTCGGTGATGAATGGATGGCAGAAAATGAATCGAAAGAGAGAAGTGTCGAGACCTGCTCAACATACGATGTAAAGCCCTACAAAAATGTGAACGAAGAAAGGCGGAATAAATAAAAGCACTGTGTGTGGCCATATACATCATTTCTGGTTATGCAAATATTTGCTGTATTTCACTCATATCCATGGTCTTTCCAGCGTTCCCACCTTCCTCCTCAAATCCTTCCAGGACACCAACTTCATTCAAAAATGACCTCCGTTCTTAAAAAAACACTCAAAATGTGGGGTAGTCAACTCGTCTTTGTCTGCTTCCATGACAGATAGTATTCTAGAATAGTTAAATAAAATGATACCCTATGCACTTGATACATTAAATGTAATAATGCAACTAAAGTTTTAAGTAGGGGCAGACTTTGTCTGTCTGAGCTCGGGACTCCAGGAAAACACAACGGCTGGGCCATCAGGACTCCAAGAAATGGAAATTAGGCTGGCGCCCACACAGCCCGTGAAGACGGGACATTCAAGTATCTAAGTAAAGTACTAGGTAACTTACAAACACGTTCGAAAAATAAGCATTTACGTGAGTTGCAAATAAGTTCGTAAAAGGATAATCATGATAACAGAAGGCTGTCATTTTTATAAAACCTTACAAATTCAGAATCCTTATCCCAGTTCAGTGCTTTAAGCTCCAGGGGTCTAAAAAAATGTAGTACAGTAATACGATCTTTCCGATGAAAACTTTCTTAAAACTGAATAATGATCTCGTATAAACGTTTGTTAAGACTGAATAGGCACAGGATTGTTGTGAAGGGAAACGATATTAACTAAATAATTGTTGACTTCAGAGAATGTCCGTAGTTGCGGCCAATCTAAGTAAAGTACTAGGTAACTTACAAACACGTTCGAAAAATAAACATTTACGTGAGGGGAAGGGCACATTAAGCATTTACGTGAGTTGCAAATAAGTTCGTAAAAGGATAATCATGATAACAGAAGGCTGTCATTTTTATAAAACCTTACAAATTCAGAATCCTTATCCCAGTTCAGTGCTTTAAGCTCCAGTGGTCTAAAAAAATGTAGTACAGTAATACGATCTTTCCGATGAAAACTTTCTTAAAACTGAATAATGATCTCGTATAAACGTTTGTTAAGACTGAATAGGCACAGGATTGTTGTGAAGGGAAACGATATTAACTAAATAATTGTTGACTTCAGAGAATGTCCGTAGTTGCGGCCAAAGCGCAGAAATCAATAGTGTACCTATGCTTATGCGTGTCAACATTTGACTAAGACAAGTGCACGTTTCTCGTCGGTGTACTCGAAGTACGCACTACAAGCTGTACAGATGCCAGCTAAATGGAAGAACACCCAAAGTGGATCTCTAAGTAGTACAGTAATACGATCTTTCCGATGAAAACTTTCTTAAAACTGAATAATGATCTCGTATAAACGTTTGTTAAGACTGAATAGGCACAGGATTGTTGTGAAGGGAAACGATATTAACTAAATAATTGTTGACTTCAGAGAATGTCCGTAGTTGCGGCCAAAGCG
The DNA here is from genome assembly GCA_009735665.1 of Angiostrongylus cantonensis. Taxonomy (NCBI): domain Eukaryota; kingdom Metazoa; phylum Nematoda; class Chromadorea; order Rhabditida; family Metastrongylidae; genus Angiostrongylus; species Angiostrongylus cantonensis. The sequence goes on along the minus strand of MQTX01000127.1, from coordinate 1,162,297 downwards.
CAGAAATCAATAGTGTACCTATGCTTATGCGTGTCAACATTTGACTAAGACAAGTGCACGTTTCTCGTCGGTGTACTCGAAGTACGCACTACAAGCTGTACAGATGCCAGCTTGATGGAAGAACACCCAAAGCGGATCTCTAGAAAACGTCTGGATGACTGCGCTCGTGAATCCTAGGCATGTGACAAGGTTTTTTTCCTCGCTCGCACACCCTTTCGAGGCCACAAAAAGTGACATTCAATCCGCCGATTAGAACACTATTCGTGTAACAGTTTTTTTTTTAAAAAATAGAAACGCGGTCGACCCAATAAGATTCTCCGAATATAATAGATTCTGATCAGTTCAGCGATAACGAATTCGGCCTTTGAATCCTCCGTGGACCTTAGCCGAAAAACCCGCATACTGTAACATCTGACTGCAGACGATTCGGCTCACAGCTTTGTTCACATTTGTAAGAGAGTCACGACTGACATGAGTTGTCCAGGCCTATGTTAAGTGGAGAAGAAGAATAGTCACCCTGCATGTCCCACCCTCCATTCACACATACGACGATCAGTTGGCGTCGGTTCATATATATATGTATATATATATATATCGAGAACAAAATTGAAAATGAAAAAAATACTACTCATAAACTGATGTTCGGAGAGATAGTCTGTTTAAAAACACAAGAGCAGAAAGAGTAACTATGCAGAATTTGATTAAATAGAATAAAGAAAAAGGAAGGAACAAAGCAGGACGAGAGGAAGAGGGATTCAAAAAATCTCAGCGCTAGCGAATATCAGTCACGAAAATACTGCTGTAATAAATAGAAATGTAGACCGAGAATGGTCGAAATACCTAAGCAGGAGTTCAACACTAATAACCTAAGTATATAGAAGTCGATGTATCTCCATTGCATCCCTCTCTGAAATATAATTAACTCTTCGCGTCGTCCCGGATTATTCCTTTCCTTCCTTTTTCTTGACGATCTGAGGTGGATGGACGCTAATATTAGCACGTCGGCAAATAAATAAAACGTAAAACAAACAGTGCTGAACGTTTTGATGACCGCGGCTGGGTTAAAGGCCGCCACGATTTCGTCGAATGCTAACGGTGTCGCACGAAAATACAAATGGATCAGAAAATCAGCTGGATCCCAGAAGAAAACTATCTAAAAAATCGTCGGCTAAGCGAACTGCATTTCATCTCTCGTGCTATCCAATTCACTGGAAAAAAAGTGGTTCCAGGAAGAGAAAGAGCTAGCAAATGGGAACGATTCGGAAAGGTGTGAGTACTTCAGAAGAAACTAGAAACGAAGGCAGAATAAAGGAAATAACGACTCATTAAGTTCCCTGACTGCCTGATGATAGAAATACTCGAAATTTGGACGGTTAAAAGAATTGTCTCCTTAGACATATGGGAAATGAGTGGCCCCCAGTTCTAGTTCTGATGGTTACTTTCATTTGTAGTTCAATCTAATGCGACCCGAAGAAGATCTTTCCATGTGATATTTTCCTAAAATATGAGCGTCAAAGAAAAGCTGCATGGTGGGTTGGGTCCCAGCGAAGCAACAGAGGGTATTCGTGGTTTAAAAGTTGTATAAAATTAGTAGAATACTGCAAAAGTAGAGCCTTTCAATAAGAACATCAACATTTCTCAAATGAGTAGACGAACAGAAATGTTCGCATAAATATAAAATATGACAAAAGATAAAGAGGCGCATGTGGCGCAGTGGTCGGAGGTGCACTGCGACACACACGGGGAATCTATCCCCACGCCCATGAGAGCGTTCCCCACCAAGTTTTCCATGCCTCCGGGATCGGCAAATTATTACCAGACTTGTTTCAGAGGATAGCAGGCTCGATACATTGGTAGGCCACTGCGAGTCATTGCAAAGGCCAGATATGCATTCAGTCACCTCCAAACGATACCTAATGAAGTCGAATACATGGCGCATCCCTCAGGGATTGATCAACGCTAAGAGCTTTATCTTTTATCCTTTGTGAGAAAATTTTCTAAAAAACCTGCCCATTAAATACATCTTTTGGGAAACACCCTGATTGATATTACTGTATGAAACTGAACTGACTTTAATTCAAACCCTGCCTGAATGATCAATGTACCTTCTTTCATGAGCTGATATGACCTCTGATTGATGTTTCATATTGGGTTCATGTGGAAGGACGGTTGGTTGGAGAATAATAATATTTCGACAGAGTAAGCTCTGTAATTATGAGCTCAGTCCTACTTCAAGAAAAAGCCCCTGATGGAAAAACTGTAGGCGTTTGCAAAGGTTCCACGGATCCGAAAATGTCACGATTTAAGTGAAATCTCGCTGAGCATTTAGTAGCAAAATTTATGAACTATTTCCCATACACCTTTATAACTTCAAAAAAACAGAAAACCAATAAGATACGAACTCCCCTATTACTTTATAAAAGACTATTAGTAGAAAAGCCCATTGAAAATTTAGCCAAAGCTTATCTTAAATGCAAACGACATTAGAATAGGATGGAGTTAAACGAACTGATATGTCCAGGTTCCGTCTGGTCTCAACGCGGTGATGATCCTGTATTTGATTGGGTGACATGAGCAACGGGAAATGGATTTACTCGGGAGATCAAAACCAAAGCACTCGTACTAATGAGGGTAACCAACTGTTCTCCCCAAAGTATGAGAAGTTCGAAAGTGTTCTGTCTCAGTCACTGAAGCAGTACAATGGAGTACACAAGAGGTACTTGACAACCTCGAATAGGACGTAAATCTGAACGACCTAAATCACATCAACATCAACAAATGTTCCATTAGGATAGATTAAGCGGACTGGTGGCCTCGTACCTTAAAAGAGGAGGAACCGTTGATTGAAAACTGACTTTTATAGGACTATGTTTTCATGATGGACAAGAGCCGTTAGTGACTGGATTCCTCGGGATGCTAAACGTACTACAGGAAGACCACCGACCCGATGGCCAGAGTTCTTCACGAAGAGCCTAGAATGATATGATGCTTGAAGAGTCCCTAGAGCGAGCAGAATCACTGGGCTACTCCTGCACGCGACAGTGAAAAGTGGAATATTTACTGGCGTCCGCTCGAGTCACTCGAAGATCAACGGGACTAGGGGTGATACAGTTGATGTTTTCATGTCCCAAAAAAAGACGTTTAAGAGATGTTCAGAGCAAACGCCTTCATTAAGTTCTCTAACTGATGGTGATCATGAGCAAATGGTGGAACAGAGAAGCAACAGGAAACAAGACTAAAACCACTAAGGGAAATACAACCACAACGTTGATGAGATATTTGTAAAACTCTGGACCGCAGGTGTCTATGGTGGAGAACGAAAGCGCCATTGTCCTTTCCGGGGACTAACGCGTTCACCACCACACCATGAGGGTCCTTCAATTTTAGTAGGCAGAAAATAAAAGATAAAACATTGTGATTTCAAGTACAGCCTCAGCTAAACTGGGTTCAATGCCGATGTGGGATCCCCAGATCAATCCCGTTGACGGGTGATTGCTGATTGCAAAAGGTCGTTAGAACTAGCTGAGAGAGAGGCAAAACGAAGGACCCGCATGGTGTGGTGGTGAACGCGTTACTCCTCGGAAAGGACAATAGCGTCTTCGTTCCCCACCATAGACACCTGCGGTCCAGCGTTTTGCAAATATCTCAGCAACGTTGTGGTTGTATTTCGCTTAGTAAAATCAGAGCACTTTCATGGAATTGCCAAAACTAAGCTCAGATTTAAAGAAACGGTAGCGACAACACAAAAAGCAGAGCTTAAAAAGGAACAAGGGGCAGCGAGAGAGAGAGAGAGAGAGAGAAAACGCTTTTCAGAGGAATCAATTAGGACTTGTGAGCATTTTCGGCGGAAACATTCATAAAAACGAAGTGTTTATACACAAATAAGGCCAGCATAAACAAGTGAACTGGCACACATTCCGACTTTTTTTGTCTTGACAAGGAGCAGTACTAACTAGGCCATGAAATGCGTATCCATCAGAAAGAATGACTAAGTCTTGAGACTAATGTGAAATGACTGCAGATGACTGATGATGGTCCGATAGATTTCAGTCGGGATCACGAAGAACAGATGGTGTGCATCGCCGGAGACGGATATGTGTGGTCGGCGAGGAGGCGCTGAGGATCAATAGCTAGCTCGGCGCGGCAAATGAGTGTCCAAGGACGTGCGGGACAGAACCACCTCCACAGAAGTGACGGCCAACAGACACCGATGACGGCTGACGACAGCTGAAGACGCCTTCATGATGATCTTTCCAGGCTGTGAAGATGCTAAATCCGCCGAAACTCAGCAATTATGTGCTTAACAAATGCTGTAATACCAACCTCGTGTTGGCTCATTGAAGAAAAGCAGTAAAATATCATTACTACTATCATCCTTAAAATATCATTAAGAGGATTTCTACGTGAAGTGCCACATCGGAGTAAAATATCAGTTACCATGAATAATTAAGGACCCAAAATAGAAGGCAGCATATTTTTGTGTCTAAGCATGATTGTGCATGAAGAACGGATTGGTTTCGTTTGCCCCATTCACGCTCAACGGAACGAATATCTCCGAATGCTCCAGTTATGTCTATCTAGGTCGGGAAATCAATATGATGAACGACTTAGCTCCAGAGCTGAGCAGAAGGAAACGAGCGGCTTGGGGAGCTTTCAAGAGCATCGAGGATGTAGTGAAGAGGACAAAGAACACCCGACTCCGTGCCCACCTTTTCGACTCAACGGTTCTTCCTGCCCTAACGTATGCGTCAGAAACTTGGTCGCTACGTAAGCAGGATGAAATGATGATCATGGATGATGGATCACTCAGCGTTATCGAACGCTCGGTCGAAAGGACGATGCTAGGAGTATCCCGTTTCGCACAAGTAAGGGATGGGATCCGAAGCTCCGATCTACGTCAACGATCGAAAATCAAAGATGCCGTTCTATACGCCAAACAGTCGAAGATAAGGTGGGCCGGACACGTAATGCGTATGAATGATAACCGATGGACAAGGGCTGTTAGTGACTGGATTCCTCGGGATGTCAAACGTACTGCAGGAAGACCACCGACCCGATGGTCAGAGTTCTTCACGAAAAGCCTAGAAGAAAGATATGATGCTCGACGAGTCCCTAAAGCGAGGAGAACCCATTGGGCTACTCTTGCCCGCGATAGGGAAAAATGGAGGATTTACTGGCGCCCGCTCGAGTCACTCGACGATCAACGGGACTACAGGTGATACAGGTGAAGCATGATTGTGGAAAGGATTCAGCATGTTGGATGATATCCATAGAACAACGACCACCAGCATCAGGGAATTACAAGACCCTACTTTGTCCTAGGATCTCTTTAGTTCTTCCTCTGCCAGCTTTTCCTCATTCGCCAACACCATCATCCGCGTGAAAAGAGGGATTCAAAAAGGTGCTGTCATCTTAACAAAGCTATTTACCGTCGCCAGAGAAAGTTCGTTTGCTGATGAAAATTTTTCCCGCAAAATTAAAAATTACAAAGCGATATGAGTGCTGGTTGACTTCGACGGTGCCTACAGAATGGCAGACTTTTTGTTGAATTTGAAGAAACCACGAGAAACGGATTAGTTCCTGATGAGTCGTTCACCCCACATAGAATGCATAAATTCAGTGACTTGAGGTGTTTGTATTTGGGTCGAGGAGTCAACATGACGAACGACTCTGAATGAAACACTGGTCAGTGCCAACGAGTGAGCTGTCGAAAGGATAATCTTAAGGGCCCTTATACCATGCATATAAGAGAAAGAATTTCAAATTCTGACCATTGCCAATAAACGAATATGAGGAGTACTGCTGCGTAGGCTAAGATGTGAAAAATCCAGTAGACCATAAACACGATTTCTTTCGAGAATAATTCTCGTATATACCGAGACGAAAGTGAGACATCAACAGTATTCTAGAAGAAAAATGTGATGCTGTTCTTTCTTCCAGAAATATTAGAACCTAACAAGTAACTCTGTCAGTCGACGAATACCAACAGAGACTGTACGGGCGCGTCTACTCAAGCCACTTGACGACCAACGGGGAAGAATGAAGGCAGAACAAATAACAATGACGGGTCCTGAAAACGAGAAGCCGATAGAAGCGAAGAGAATAAATCTATAGGTGATGTGTAGAGGTGTGCAACCAGGTGTGTGCACATCTTTTATTCATAAATCCGCTTTAGTGCAATCGACGAAGTGGATTGGTGCGTTAACGTACGCGAATCACCCACCTAACGGGTTGGCGTACACTTGATGGTTCCATCGAGGTGTGATGGTCGAAGTGAAAAAAGTGGTGCGGTTGCGAAGACAACCATTTGGCGCCCTTACAACACTTGGCTTCGAATGCTCGGATTTGGTTTCTAACGAATCATTCTATCTTCAAGGCCTTAATGCAAATCACATGAGGTTCGAAATTGTAAAGAAAACGAGTGCCTTCATGAATCAGGCCAGTGCTGCTATCCTCCCACTGGAGTCTGGTACCAATTCGTCGACCTCGGAGAGTTGGAAGGCTTGGTGGCCAAGAACGCGGGGATCGATCCCAGGACCACTTCACTACACCTGCTCCAGTATATATATATATATATATATATATATATATCGGAAGCTCTTCTATCTGTTAAATAGTGTTCTTGAAAAAGCACATGTTTTCTATGTACTTCGTAACTCATGTAGTAGGACCAACGGCAGATTCGATAAGAATCGCGACATAGTCAAGTGAGGATCGAACCACCGTGTTTTTGCTACGACGACCACGTTTCTCATAAAAGAAAACAAAATTGTTAGGAAACAGAGAAACGTTCTAGAAACAGGATGATTGCCAACAGCCCGTTCGTTCAACGCTTTCGTGATGAGGCTACTTTTCAGATAGCTGAACATAAATCTCTACAACTTTGAGAATTTAAGGACTTCATAGATTTATGGAAAAGACTTCGCTATATCACTTTAATTGTGCACATGAATTTTTAGATTTCAATTTAGTTACTACTAAAATTTTCACGGAATCGATAACGAGATTCGAATTCTTGAAATTTCCAACGGGAGAGCGGCAACTGCTAACCCAAGCAAAAAATTGTGTCAACAGCTGCAGAAAAGGCCAAACATGGTTTCAGTGGCAGTGGCAAAATAAGAGAAATTTTTTGTAGATTGCAGCAGTCCTTATTGATAAGGTTGGCTACGAGTTGAGATAATTCGAAGTTGGAAGCTTCTACTATTATCGCATCGTATGATTCCAATAGAGGTCACGTCGTCTAGTAACTGTTAGTGCTCACTCTCCACTGAGGTAGGAGGCACAGTGATCATGTCGACAGACATCAATGTGAAGATCCGAATCTATAGAAAACAGAAAAATTGGTGTGATAGAAAACAATGCATCCACAGCGTCCTTTCTTCAGTTTCGGATGTTTATCAACTGTCCCAGTTGTACATTTGTTGGCGTTTACAAAGTCAGTACTTAAAGAAAATGATGCTGGTCTCCTCAGTGTCTGCAGAAACACTGCCCACTTTCACAAAATGCCATTCTATTTTCTGGAACAAAATCAGTCACAGTTATTGATTTCTAATCGAAAGACTTTTTGCATGTTCTTGAGCGCTCTTTCAGACTTGTAAACAGGATTCTCAATAACAGTAACCAAATCTTTTAACATGGCCAAATTTTCACTCGCCTACACCTTTTAAAAGAGATCCGTTTAGAACAGTGTGGCAGTAACGGATTATGAACAGTTCTAAGAATTATGTACAGGAGAAATTGAACCAAAATTTTTAAGAGACCAAAGGCACGTTAGCGATGTTTCGAGATGGGACAACACAGAGACAACGGGGCTTGTCGGCCGCCTGGCAACAACACCAATCTCGTTGCAGAGCGAACTGAATCGAGTACAACCCTCCACTCATCAGCCAAAACTCGCTGACTGCAAGTAGGAAGAAAATCCCGTCAACGATTAGGGGCCTCGAGTACGTTCATACGACAAGACGTTCCAAATGGCAGGTCCACTGTCACTATATGTCTCGTGGAAAATCTGGCAAAAATATACGATAGTGCTTTATAAAAACTGTAGACTTAAAGGACATTTCTTTAGTGAAAACGACGAAGTTAAATAGCAAGAAAAAAAGTGAATGAGATCTAAAGAACCAAGATGATAGACAAAACGAAGAATAAACACTTTTAGAAAAGACATTATTCACGTGCGCATCTTCTCATATACGAAACAGCAAGCATTCATAAGGGCAGATGAAAAGTGAAATAGGAAAAGTGAACAAGTAAAAAAATCCGTTATAGACATGACGTCCTTTTTTTTATTTTCTAATGTAGAAGTTAGAAAGGGAAGCTGGTTTTTCAAAACAGAAATCGGAAAGTGAAACGCAGCGGTAAGGAATGCCGTACAACGACCACATAGTCGATGGGTTCGTCCTCACACCGACCCAGCAAAGTCTTCTATGCTCTCTATGAAGTCAATGAATTGGTGCCATTCTGGGAAGGACTTCAACCGAAGCACAAAGGTCGATGACGTTTCTGGTGCGGATTTGGGAACACTTTAGTACAGTTATCCCAGGTTTCCATGGAGAATTAACTCGAACGGCTCTCAACGATATCCATGGTAAGGCAACATCCTTAAGTATCAGCCGAATACAAGGTAATTAAGGTGAAAGCCTTCGTACATGACAAAATGACAAATACCTAGACAGCAAACTGAAAAAAAATGTGGGATCTGTATAAGTGATTATTTTAACAAGTTAATATCTTTTTAAAAATCTAACCTTCATTGGTAGCTTAAGATAAGGTTAGTGAAAACTCTAAACACTGGCAAACGTTTCGGTCCTCTCAGTCTTCTTCGGATCCGAAATGATATGAGTCGATAGTCCAGAGCCGTTCGTTCTTCTAATGTGAAACGTCGTCGCTCCATAGAAACGATTTCAGTGGAGTAGAGCACCGCTTGAATAAGGCAACCTAGCGAAGTAGTCGAAACTTTGCCCAAATGAGGTGGATGTAGCCCTCAAAAATTTTTTATTCACATTCCTTGTCTTAGCAAATTCTGCATTGATCTCGCTAGTGCGCTTTGGTTATTTTTCGAATAAACATTTAGTTATGCCATGCTTACAGCTCCCACTAACACACATATTTTTTCCAAACATTTCTGGAAATAAACTTCTGATGTCCATGAAACATTTTATATGGAACGCGAAAGAGTAAGAGTACCAACATTGATGCAGCAGCACCACAACCCACAAGAAAACAAATCACTTGTAGCACCTGCAGTCCAGTTGATCGTCGAGTGACTCAAACAGGCGCAGGTAAATTTTCCATTGTTCCCTGTCGCCTGCAAGAGTAGCTCAGTGGGTTATGCTCACTCTAGGGACTCATGTCTTTTTCTTTCATTTTTTGTCGAGCATCATATCATTTTTCCATGCTCTTCGTGAAATACTTGACAATCGGATCGGTGGTCTTTCTGCAGTACGTTTAACATCTTGCGGAATCCAATCGCTAACGGCTCTTGTCCATCGGTTACCATTCATACGCATTACGTGTCCGGCCCACCTTATCTTCGACTGTTTGGCGTATAGAACGGTGTCGTTGATTTTCGATCGTTGACGCAGGTCGGAGCTTGGGATCCCATCCCTTACTTGTGTGAAACGGGATACTCCTAGCATCATCCTTTCGACTGCGCGTTCGATAAGTCTGAGTGATCTTTCATCCTACTCATGCAGCGATCAGGTTTCTGACGCATACGTTAGAGCAGGAAGTACCGTTGAGTCGAAAAGGTGAGCACGGAGTCGGGTGTTCTTTGTTCTCTTCACTACATCCTCGATGCTTTCGACAGCTCTCCGGGCCACCCATTTCATTCTGCTCAGCTCTGGTGCTAAGTCCTTCATCACATTGATTTCCCGACCTACATAGACATAACTGAAGCACTCGGATATATTCGTTCCGTTGAGCGTGAATGGGGCAAACGAAACCAAGCCATTCCTCATAAACGTCGTTTTTGTAAGAATTAGGCGAAGACCAATCTTTCCACACGCTTTATCAAAGTCCGCAAGCATTCGTTCCGCTTGGCTAATGTTTGGTGTTATAAGCACGATATCATCAGCAAAGCGAAGGTGATGTATCTACCGACCATCGATTTCCACTCCCATATTATCCCATTTCAATGTTCGCATGACGTTCTGGAGGGTGGCGGTGAATAATTTTGGCGAGATGGTATCAACTTGCCTAATCCCTCTTCTGACGTCGATGTTAATATCGTTGTAGAATGGTGACATCTCTTGGTTCTGAAATTTTTTGAAGCTTACAAAGGATCTTCATACACTGAGTAGGGACTCGTTGAGTATAAAAAGCTTGCATGAGTTCTTCTATCTCAGTTGAGCAAAAGGCCTTTTTCAATTCGATGAAAGAGAGACAAAGCGGTCAAGCATTTGTACTGTCGCGATCTCTCAATGAGTCTCGTTATCGTGTGGATATGGCGCATCGTACCAAAACCTTTTCGAAACCCTGCTTGCTCACATGGTTGTCTTTCCTCCAGTGTTTTGTCAGTCTTGTTTAGGATGACTCGAGTGAAAAATTTGTAGACGACAAACAGCAAGCAGATTGGGTGATAGTTTCCAATATCGTGTAGGTCGCTTTTTTAAACAATAACGCGGTCTCGCTGGACTTCCACTGCGTAGGGACCTTGAATTCAGACAGGTAACGTGTGAACAGCCGAGCCAGTGTGTTCGCGAGGACTGGTGGAAGGTTCTTTAGATGTCCTGGTTTTATCCTGTCCGGACCTGGTGCTAATCGATTTTTCACCGACGATATGGCATGTCGGATTTCGGAAGGGAGAACCGGTGGTACAACATATCCATCCTCTTTTATTTCATAAGACGGGAGGTGGACGTGGCTATCGAGGAGACCTGAGTAGTCTTCGTGAATGATTTTCTCAACTGCCTTTCTGGACGCTGCTATTGTTCCGTCTGGGGGTCGGAGTACAATCATCTTGGTCTTGTAATTGGCGAAGCTTCGGCGGGCTTTGCGAATGCTTTTCCCAGCCTCTGCAGCTTCGACCATTACTGCTGCTCTTCTCTTCTTAAGACCTTTTTCGCTTGTCCGTATTGTTTCGCAAGTTCGGAGTTAGTTAGCAGTTGCCTGCAGCTTGTGCGATTCCACGCTGGCGTGTTAGCTCGAGAGTTTCTGGAGACAGACATCTCTTGGTGACTTTCGAACTCTCAGCTTTCATAGCGCTAACGTGAAGATGTTGAATGAGCCAATCGTATTCCTCGCCGATATTATCGACAACGGCATCCTCCCGACAATCGACTAATGATTTGAATAAGTCCGAGTTTACAGCGGTTCTGGGACTTCTGCTTTTGAATATAGTGGCTTTTTCTCCTTTCCGTGAAAAATAAAATCTTGCACGAAGGAGACGGTGGTCTGATCCCGTATAAAATTTTGGAACAACAGCGACATCGGTCAGGCAAAACCTTTTATTAACTATGATGCAGTCTATTTCGTCATGGTACTCTCCATTGGGAGACTCCCACGTCCAGTGTTGAGGGTGGGGCTTCTGGAATTGGGAGTTGCCACGGATGGTCTTGGTCGCCATGATAAATTCAGAGAGCCGCTCACCTTGTTCGCTCCTTTACAAACCGTGGGTCCCAATGTGACGTTCCTCAGACGATTTTCTTGGTCCAGCCTTGGCACTGAAATTTCCAATGATGAACTTGAAGAATGTATGGTCGTTTTTGCAGAACTTCTTCAAGTTCATACCGAACGCTTTGGCTTCTTCTTCGTCATAGTTGCATGTCGGCACGTAAACAACGAAGATTGTCAAAGCCGATATTGATCCACATCTTTTTAATCGTAAACGACCGGTTCAGGTTGTAAGCTGTTCGAATGAATCGATGTTCATGGACAAACTCGTGTTGACGAGAACGCCGACACCGCTTACGCCTCTACTGTCGCATGTTCCGAGGAACAGTTCTTTTCCAGTGTCACAGACGGCGTTGAATGGGTGGCGTCGTCTCGTCTCGGCCACGGCGATGATGTCGTACTTTATCATCCTTGTTTGCATAAGCAAGTCATCTATCGAGGACTCGGATGCAAGTGTACGTGCGTTGTAGGTACAGATCGTCACCATAGTTCTTGATCCAGGCAGCTTCCATTGGCCCTGAGATTTTAGCAGCCTCTCCGTGCTCGTCGTGTCCAACGCTGCGAAACTGGGAGCTCTTTCGGGGTCAGGGGAATGAGGCCCGTTTTTTTTTTACAGTGTTTAACTTTTTGAGACGCACAAATAGCTTGCTGAGCTCTTAAGGTGGAGGCTGGTTATACTCACGGTTCTCCCAGAGTGCGCATGGAGCTTATTTGTTGGTGGCGACTCCTAAATGCCTCCCATATAGGTATATGTATAAGTATATCCCATATATAGTATATACTTCCCCCTCACTTGATTGCAGGGTTTTGGCCGAATTGACTCGTAGAATACAATCCGCATAAGCGAGAACGCACCCACACACGCATGCGTGAATACGCCTAACAAATATAGAAAGGATGTGCTAAATCAACACAGAAACAGGGAGTCTATCCCCTGGATCCACATGCATCTCAGGGAAGCAGAGGCCGCTTTTCATCAGCGATTAACTCCCCTATCCACCAAATGGGGACGCGCTACGTAGCCTCACCACTAATTGGCTCTAGATCCCTCATGTGAGGGAGAACAGAAAAACAAATAGTGATTCTGAACTTGTATTTACCGCATATCCTTTTTATGGAAGGGTAATATGTGAAGTACAACCACAGAGATGCTGACATATGGGCAAAACTCGAAACCTCACGTGGGCTGCGAATCCATGCATGGTCTCACAGGATTCTCAGGTGCTATCTATCACACCATCCAAGGGCCTTTCTTTGCCTTACACCCAGCCAGCTTTTTCCCCTAGCGATGTTAACACCAATTATCATATTCCATATTACTCATAAACGGGGATTTCCTGGGAAGCACAAATCGACATTGAACCCAGTTGAGCTGGACAAATCACAATGTATGCTATTTCAAGTTCAACTAAAGAAACACGTTGATTTTTACATCATAGGAAGGCTAAAGCAAAATCGGCATGCAAAATTTTTAAGAGCATTTGCACTAACGTGGAGGAAGCAGTATGATCATCAGTGTTGGATAGCTGCGACCATCCCCCCTCTTTCGTGTCCGGTCTAGATCGAGCACATGATTATTCATCAAAAAGCTTTTTGTGCTTAAAACCAATCTAAGGCACACAATTGACACAGATTTTGTTGAAATTTGATAACAACTGTAATGACACGAAAAAATCCCAAGCTCCTGGCTCATCAAGCCTCCTATCAACTATCGGCAAATTCATGCCAGACTTGTCTGGAAGGAGAGCAGCACTGAGTTGATACATCAGTACAATTAGTACACAGTACATATTATTTTAGAAGCATCCAACCACTTCTAGCGATTCTCAACGAAGTCAAATGCATGATGTACATCATACACTGATTGATCAAGGCCGAAACCTTTATCCCATATCCTTTTTGTAGATACGACTTAAAATTATTCTTAACACTTCAAACGATTATTGCGATGAATGCACGAATGCTACAGCTCCACACATCCAGTGTCGTACCCTCCACATCCTTCAATTTCTAATGCCGTAATCAAACTCAACGGTACTGCTGTGAACTCAAGCACCGTCGTTACAATCGAATGTGAACTAAGTCGTCCTAAAGGCTGTGGCCGTCCTACAGTATCCTTATTTGATACGTTTTCATGGAAAAACAATAGGCAGCAAATAAAATGGGAAAGAATATAGACGAATAAAATGTTGATGGGTGATTGCTGATGGCAGCGATCGATAGAACTACCTGAGAGACAGACGAAACGAAGGACTCGCCTGGCGTGGTGGTGAACGAGTTACTCCCCAGAAAAGACAACAGCGCGTTCGTTCTTCACCGCAGACGCCTACGGTCCGGAGTTTTATAAATATCTCAGCATCATTGTGGTTGTTTCAAAAATAATATCCTGCGTAAAAACTTGTAAAACGTAGCAAACAAAATAAAGAAGACAATATTGTGAAAAGAACATAGTTAAATTATTGGTTCCCAAAGACAAAACTGCAACATGGCTCAAATTTCCGCGTAATTTGCATTATAGTAGAAGGGGCATGAAAAAGAGACAGAATGAGGAAGGCGTGAGAAAGAGGAGTAAGGAGGAAGAGGTGAGGAACAGAGGCAAAGGAGAGGTTTAGAACAAAGGTCATTCAGGAGATGAACTGGGTCAGCCTTGTGGCGAAAGTGGAGCAATCAGTCGGATTAAAATGGAAATCTTGCGGCGATTAGCTTATCAATCATATCAGTTTAAACACAAATCCTCTAAAGCCGTAAATCTCTTCGTCTTCGGAAATTTGAAAGGAAAAGTACGTTGTGTGCCTCGAAAATGTAAATCGTCGTAAAAAGTTCTACTCAGTTAAGGAAAATTGACAAGCAACAAATTTTAGAGAGCAACTGTAACTTCTATCCTTTAAGAGTGTATATGGCGCAGTGGTCGGAGGAACTCTTCAACACACGTGGAATCGATCACTGCGCCCATGGCGCACCAAGCCATCCATCACTCCGTGGTCGGTAAATCGGTACCAGACATGTCTGGGGGATAGCAGCACTGGTTCGATACACCGATAGGCCACTGCGAGTCATTGTAAAGGTCAGATATGCATTCAATCACCTCCAAACGATGTTTAATGAAGTCGAATGCATGGCACATACCTCAGGGATTGATTAGCGCCAACAGCTTTACATTTACCCTTTATTAAACACCTACCCTTCGGTATCTTCCTAACAAAAGTAGTACCATTCCTCGTAAGCCAACGAACGTAGACAGAAGAAAAGGAAAAGAGGCGTTTTGCTAGTTTACATCAAAATTGCGTTATTTTACACTAATTTGACTTTTCCGTTCTTTTTTTCTACAAATTCAGTGAGCTTATGTGCTACGTGCTCACACAGTGGCTAGAGACTTTGAGTGTTACACATGGTCCATCACATATCCTGCATTCACCATGACCTTCATTTCTCTGAGGTTTCCAAATTGGTACAAGATTTACCTAGAAAGGAAAGAACGCTGATTCGGTGCATTCGCAGGACTCAAAAAGCCATTGTATACGACATTTAAGTATTCAAACACATCTATGATTCTAAATGAAATCGCATACATGGCCCAGAAGAGATTGATCAATAGTTTAAGCGTGTTTACGCTTCTTATTTCAGATGAAGACGCTTATCTTTAGAAGGGTTCTTGTTCAGAAAATATTGGAGGAGATAAGAAACAGCAAGCCAAGATGTCACGAATAGGGTTTTTACCACTCTTAACGTTGTCACCACAATTGGCTGTTAAACTCGGTTTTTTGAGGGTACTGAAGAACGTTGAGTGAGTAAAAGAATACCGAGTTGCACCACTGTGTGGAAGGTTGAGCCGGGATAGACATTCATCGCGAATGCCATGCACTGACTCTTAGGGTCAAGTGGAAGCAGGCGAACTAGTCCAAACGGTGAACAACAAAAGCGAGGTCGTCTATCAATTACTAATATGAACGATCAATCCACTCAATGAATGCATCTCATGCATTTTTTCTCCCGTCCTTTGTCACAACACTTTGCAACACTTTCGCACTAATTCAAGTTGTGTGAGAAAGCTAAAGGATACAAAAGTTACGCTAATGAACTCACGATGACACAACTACCGAGCGGAAGCATAAAAATGAAAAAAGATGAGGAACTCAGAAAAGAAAGTGTCAAAGGGAGAGTGGTGAAAAAAGGACACGGATATTTCGTAAAATATCGATTAGTGCGCTAATAATGTGCACGAGCCGACAGCGAAGTGGAAATAAAGCCTTTCCATTATAAGCAAGGTTCAATCAAAGCAGGCGCTAGCTCGAATCCACTTGCACACATCAAGCCTCTCTTCCCTCGGACTTCGTAGAACTGGGAACGGTTCACTCTCTGCAACTCTAAGTAGGAACGCTCAAGCATAGCTCACGATTATCCCTCGAAGAGCATTCAGCGACATTCACAAAGAAGACAATATCCTCAGTAATCAGTTGAACCAATACTAAAGTGAAGACCTTCGTAGATGATGGATGCCAGATACCGAATCGAATGAAGTAAGCGCTGAACATGTTAAGTCAAGTCGTGTAGAAAAAAATAGTGCGTAAAAGCGGTGAAACAAAAACGACAGCATACATTTACTTCCATAGAAAAACACACAATACAATGCAGCAGTAGCTGACGTTTCGGCAGCATCGCCTTCTTCTTCAAGATTGGAAGTCATGTAAAAAGCGGTGAGTTTTTCGAGAAGCTGTTGATCATGTAATGGCCATCGAATTTTTCGTCTTTTTGTAAGTGTTATTGAAGTGTTTGGCCTAATAAATTGTATATCAGCATATCCTTCCAGGCTCTGAAGAAGGCGATACTGCCGAAACGTCAGCAGCTGTTGTGTTGTATTGTATTGTGTGCTTCTCTATGGAAGTAAATGTATGCTGTATAACAACCTCGCGATTGCTGAGCAAGAAAACAACGTATTCATATTCCAATGCCGAGGTTGATAGAAAGTCGAACCTGGGAATTGAAATCTTGGTTTAGCGTTTTCTCTGCTTGGTTATGGAGGTGTTTAGCAGGTGTTTGGCCGAGTATATTGCAGTCAACTTGACCTTTTTAGGCTCTGAGGAAGGCGAAATCCGCCGAAAACCCAATTTCAGTGATTCTGAAATTTCATTTACCATACATTCTTTTTCATGGAAAGGTACGATGTGAAGGACAACCACGGGGATTCTGAAATATGAGCAAAGCGTGGAGCCTAAGCTGGACTTTGAACGCACCCATATTCTTGCTGGAGGCTTACGTGTTATCTACCACACCAACCAAGGCCCTTTCTTTGCCTTTCTCGCATCCAGGTTTTTACCCTGGCGACGTTATCAGCATTTATCGCGTACCGTATTACCCATAAACGGGAATGATCTGGAAAGCACAAATCAACACTGAACCCATTAAGCTGGAGCGACACTCAAAATCACAATGTATGTTCTAACTCTTATTTACTCTCTACTTCAAGCTCAATAAATCTTACTGAACAAATCGAGTTCATAAAGAGATTTGCATTGGGGACTTTTTTGATGAGGCGGATTCTTCGGTAAGAAGTTTGGAGCGCTCAACCCAGATCAAAATCATGCGTTTGAACTATTAGAGAGAGTTGAGCTTTTATCAACATGATGTCAGCTTATCAGTGAAGGAACGCGTTGATTTTTACATCACAGCGAGGTTAAAGCAAAGTCAATGTACAAAATTTTTATGAGCATTCATCTAAGGTGGAAAAACGTATGATCACCAGTGTTGGGTTGCCGTGGCGGGTGCGACTGCTCTCACTTTTTCATGTTAGATCCAGATCGACCACATGGTTGTTCATCGACGCCAACAATGAAGTCGTTTGCTTTCTCCAAAAGGAAAAAAAAACTTTTTTTCATCAAAATCAATCCAGCGCGCAGAATTGGTGCATATTCTGTTAAAATTTAATAGCAGCTCACATTGTTCGTTCCCTACTTTGTTGGCTTCATCGCTGCACAAGATCGTGAGTTTGAGTTCTCCGATGGCTGTAAATTTATCAATATGACTAGAGCAATTGTTGCCGCAGCAGTGGTTAGAGGTGGCCTGCAATATCCGTGCTGTCACTGGCTCGAATCCACGACTCGGGGTTACCAAACCTTCTATCACCCCGACGTCAGGACTTGCCTGGATTAACAGCAGTGCTGAGTTGATTCATCACTAGTTCATCTGAAGCTGTTGCATAAGCTAGATATGGATTTAAACGTTTCTAACGATTCTAAACGAAGTTGAATGGGTGGGGCATCACTCAAGGATTAATCAAGCTTTATCCCTCATCCTTTTTATGGACACGTCTTACGTTTGACACTTCAAACGATTATTGCGGTGAATGCACGAATTGTCATTCAGGAGATGAACTGGGTCAGCCTTGTGGCGAAAGTGGAGCAATCGGTCGGATTAAAATGGAGATCTTGCGGCGATTAGCTTATCAATCATATCAGTTTAAACACAAATCCTCTGAAGCCGTAAATCTCTTCGTCTTCGAAAACTTCAAAGAAAAAGTACGTTGTGTGCCACGAAAATGAAAGTCGTTGTAAAAATTTCTACTCAGTTAAGGAAAGTTGACAAGCAACAAATTCTAGAGAGCAACTTTTACCCTTCATTAACTCCTTAGGAAAAGTGACATCATTTCTCGTAAGCCAACAAACTTAGACAGCAGAAAACGAACGAAGAAATTTTACTACTTCACATCGAATTCGCGTTATTTCACCTTAATTTAATATTTTTTCTATTCAATGAATTCAATGGGCTTATGTGCTACATATTCACAAAGTTGTTATAGACACTAAGTGTTAAACAGGGTCCGTGTTTCGATCACACGTCCTGCTCTCACCAAGCGCTCCATCTGTTCGCTGTTTCCAAATTAGTACCAGGTCTATTTAGAACGCTAGAAAGGCTGACTGGATGCATTCGTAGGAAAACTGTGTGCTCCTCTTGAGCATTCAATCAAGTCTAAAATATTAAATGAAATCAGTTTCTCCCACGTCCGACTTTCTATTAACCTCGGCATTGATGAAATAATTCTTTTTACTTCTGTTCAGCAAACACGAGGTGTTATTTTATTTCTTTATTTACGTACAAGCTGACGTTTCGGCGGATTTCGCCTTCTTCAGAGCCTGGAAAGGTCACGTTGACTGCAAATGACGTTCACGTTGAAATCAGTTACATGGCCCGAATGGGATTATTCAATCGTGAACGCTTTTTGACGCTTTTTATTTTAGAAGAAGACTCTACTCTTTAAAAGATTTCTGTTCAGAAAACACTAGAGGGATGAAAAACAACACGCCAAAATGTCATGAGATAGAGTTTTTGCCGCCTGTTACGCATTCACCACAATTGGCTGTTGAACTCGGTTTTTTGAGGGTACTGAAGACCGTTGAGTGAGTAACAGAATACCGAGCTGCACCACTGTGTGGAAGCTTGAGCCGGGATAGGCAATCATGCCATGCACTGATTTTCACGAATGCCATGCACTGATTCGTAGGGTCAAGTGGAAGCTGGAACACTAGTTCGAACGTTGAACGACAAAAGCGATGTCGTCTAGCAGTTACTAATGTGAACGATCAATTCATTCAATGAATGCATCTCCTAGTTATGTGAGAAAAGTGAAGGATATAAAAATTACACTGATAAACTCACGATGACATAACTACCGAGCGGAAGCAAAAAAATGAAAAAGGATGAGTAACTCAGAAAAGAAAGCGTCAGAAAGTGAGTGGTGAAAAAAAACGACGTGTATACTTCGTGAAATATCGATGAATGCATAAATAATGTGCACGGGCCAGCAGTGAAGTGGAAGTAAAGCTTGTTCATTACGAGAAAGGTTCAAATCAAACCACGGCTTTTTCGAACCCATCCGAGCACACCAAGAAGCCTCTCTTCCCTTGTGGGTCGGAGAATTTTGACCAGACTTGTCTAGTAACGGCTCACTCTGCAATTTTAAGTAGGAATGCTCCAGCATGGCTCACGGTTATCGTGCGATTAATATTCAATGACATTCATGAAGAAGAAGATATCCTCAATGAGCAGCTGAAGCAACTCTCCAAGCGAAGATCTTCGTAGCTGATGCATGCCAAACATCGAATCGAAAGAAATAAGCGCTAAATGCGTTAGGTCGAGTCGGGTAAAGAAAAATAGTGCGTAAAAGCGGAAAAACAAAAGTGACCACTAGAACCAAGCAGATATTGGTGAAAGCGGTCAGTTTGCCCTTAACGACGAAGCAACACTTAAAAAATGACTTGCCATTTTTGACTTTTTATTTACTGCCTTTTACTAGCTTTCACGGCAGGGTATTATTTGTGAAACAACCACAAAGATGCTGCAATATTTACAAAATCCTGCTCCCCTGATCAATCCCGTTGACGGGTGATTGCTGATGGCGGTGAACTTTGTTGGTGCAAAAAAGGCGTTAGAGTACCATTCCTATAGAATTCGACAATAAGTTCTGCCTTATTACTATTGTCAAATCAACCACTGACAAGGGCTTCTAGTTGCAGTAGAGTGAGAAAGGTTAGCGATGTGAACGAAGTTCACATGAGTAATCGCGATATCCACACTGGCCGCCGAGTGCTTTGGAAATAGTAGCGTTTTGTGTTCTTGTTCTCCGTGAAGGAGCTTTAGGCACTCAGCCACTTCACGACTGCATAAGGACACTTTTTTTTCTTCGTGAGCAGTTTACGCAATATGAAAATATCGTGACGTCACGGCGAATCACTGAATAAATCGAAACGAGGCACTTTCGCGGTTGCTCACTTCATCATTTTATTACTTTTACCATTTTAAATAGTGAACCGGTCTCAAATTCGACTTTGCTTCCCGAGCTCACCAGCCCTCCATCCCTCATGGGTCGGAAAATTCAAGCGTGATCTGTCTAAAGAGATAAAAACGCTGAGTTATTAGATTTTACGAACTCTTAGTCTATGAGCTGACACGAAGTAGTCATAACATTGTTACTCTTTAAAAAAGAAAACTACATTGCAGAACTCGAAGGCACCGAAACATTAGTCGATGAATTTCAAAAATAGGCGGTTCGGAAGTTACGAAACCCAATGAAATTAAGTGCGTGACGCATTACTCAGCGGATTGATCAACATTATGCGCTCTATGCTTTTATCCCTTAGTATTGCTCAATGTTAGGGTCATTAAAAGTTTGTCCCTACGATACCCTACCTCACTTCGCACTATCCTTTTCGAAAGTTGAATTACAACAATGTAAAGCTTACTTGGTCACTCATACATAAAGGATTACTTGACCTAGAAAAGGTGTTTGTGCTCTCATTTGGATTTACAGCTTGAGAGAAATGTATTTAACTGATATCTTTGCAGCGACATCCATTTGGAGGTTGATAAGTTTTTGGCGATCTACTAAGGTTTTCTGACTAGTGCTCAAGTAGTTTATTTAACCAGTAAAGAGCCATTTCAGTGGTAGCTGTGTTCGAGATTGGCATGCTCTGTAAGGATTCCAACCATCTAAGTAGTCAGTGCTGCTTAGGCACATTACAAGCTTCTTCGACTCTCCTACACTTTTGATAAAAAAGGTCATAAATAATGCTTGGGAATCCACAGCAGATGTAGTGGAACTGTTGCAGTGAAGGAATTATCACTTAGAGTCCGAAACTGTTTTCTTCACTTAAAAAATGGTGGTAATGTTTCGATAAGGGAGCGTGTGCCACAGCGGTTGGAGGCGCCACTGCGACACGCACGTGGAGTCGATGCTGCGCCCATGGCCCACCAAGTCTTCCATCCCTCTGGAGTCGGCAAATTGGCACCAGACTTGTCTGGGAGGATAGCAGCACTGGCTCGATACATTGGCAGGCCACTGCGAGTCATTGTAAAGGCCAGATATGCATTCAATCGCCTCCAACGATATTTAATGAAGTCGAATGCATGGCGCATCCCTTGGGGACTGATCAACGCCGAGAGCCTTATCCTTTTATTTTAAGGTTTTGATAAGTGGAATAGTTGAGAAGTTATGGAATTGACAGACCTATAAAGCAGACTGATCTGCCGCTGTAAGAAGAAACGTGGTTTTCCAATGATGGCATCCTTTTTTTTAAACAGTTTGTGGTTAAAATTTCCAAAAGGAGCTAAAAACGATGTTTGAATTTACAGAGTTTCCAACGCAAGTCCAACAGCAGCAAGCATGATAGCGTGATACATTGCAGGACCCCTGCGCGTTTAGGACCGTCTGGACCAAATACCATTTCTCCGACCAAATCAATTTTCAAGTGCAGATATTAACAAAAAAAGGAGTTATAGACTCCATCAAATCGGAATTTCATCATAGAAGAATAATAAAAGTGGTACTTTGTTGGCAACGTCCTGTAGAATCCAATGAAATTTATTTCGTCTAGTGAAATACCCTACAAGCTGAAATATGTTTGCGTAGAGCTTGTGTGAGCACTTTCGTATCCTTATGAGTGAATATCAATTCACTCCGGATTCTAACTGTCCAATATTACTAAAATGGCGAAACCTATTTGTGGATAATCTGTTAATAAGGAGTGTCACCAGAACGAACACCAAGAAGAATAAAAATAAATCATTGACGGTCAGGCTTGAGAACAATCAATCTGGGTGCAAGGCGAAATAGGGGAACGAAGCAGACTTGTCATCGGTGCTACTGTGGGAAGCAAAGAGCATTCGGTTCACGGCGATCGCCTCTTAGTTCCTTTGCATTCTTGTGAAGTGCCTGCTATTCGTTTCATTGGATTCGTTTCTCACGTCATTTTCTCAGATATCCAGATTATTCACATATTTTTTCTCATGGAGATCTGCTGATATTAAGTTTTCCATCTCTGGAGCAGACTGAGAAGTTGACTTACGTAGAGTCGTCAACTTTGACCGATCTCATAGAAATATGCTATTACATTTACGTTCTGACTAAAATTTTGCTGTTAATACGAGTCTTATGTTATGCGATTTACTCAAAAGGTCTTCGAATTTTCTTTGTAAAAATGAAAAGGTCACTAAGGTCACTTAGCAAATGTCACTATTTAACCAATGCGCCTGATTGAAATTTACCACCGCAGTCAGGATGGACGTCTCGATTGCACTGTTGACGTGTCATTGACTTATTAGGCACAGACGACCAAGTGGTGATATCTTGCTTCAATGTATTTGGAGACCCTTTTTTAGCCTATATTTAGGGTAAGTGGAGCGTGTATCACGGTGGTTGGAGGTGTTCTGCAAGGAACACATGGTTGATTGCCTAAAATGACTAAAATTAAGGAAAATTTCAACTTTTAAACGCGGAAAATGGTGAAGGGTTGTCGGAATGTGTGGTGTTAAAGACCATATGCGACCGATTATCGTCCAGTGCTCAGTCACTCATATTCTGAATAAGGCGTTCAAAATTGCTACCTCATTGCGCCAACGCTTCGGTGACTTGCTTTCTTCAAAGCCGTACTGCTTCGAGTCTTTCGTTTATAGCCATTCGTTCTCGCGATGTGATTGAGAAGACCCCGTTTAGTCCAATGAAGCCGAATCCAATAGAGTGAAGCACCGTCTGACTTGCTCATTGTTGGCTGCTCTCCTCCTCGTACCTTCGCGGTCATCTTCATGTATAAGTGCTTCAAAGTGCCGGTGTAAATGAAGACTGCTATGTACCTGAATAAGGTCAAAAGGTTTTAGCCAAGTAAACGAGAAGCATTTTGAGAAGGTTCGGGGTCTCTTGTAACGACGACCGCCCACACCCACTCCGCTGAGAGCATAAAAGCTTGGAAGACTCTTTAGCTATCTTTTACCTTTCTCTTTGTTGATCCCCATGTCATGTTCTTCGACGAGTTCATATGTCACGGGCGCAGTACCTCTGTGCTCTCCACCATATTTGTGTGTATCCTCGCAGTCGCCTCGGGATTCTCTCGAATAGAAAGTTAGCTTTCTTAACCTCTATCACTTTCTTCATCACTTTACACTACTTCTTTTAATGAAGGTGGTGTTGTGGCTGTTCAATGGGAATGCAGATTCCTCAGTTGCTGATAAGTCCATCTCTTCTTGTCGACTTTTTACTTACTGCATAATTTACGGCAAGTTATTATTTGTGATACTTGTAAAAGGCAGTAACTAAAAAGTCAACAATGTGAATTTCAACTATAGGCTCAGCTCAACCGGTTTAAATACCGATTCGGACTCCCCAGATAAATCCCGTTGGTGAGTGATTGCTGATAGCAGTGATCGATAGAACTAGCTGAAATGCAGGCAAAACGAAGGACCCGCATGGTGTGGTGGTGAACGCGGTAGCACCCAGAAAGGGTAATATTGCGTTTATTCCACACCACAGACACGGTCTGGAGTTTTGCAAATATCTCAGCATCATATCATTCATCATTCTTTTTTGTTCTAGTGAAGGCGATGCGAAGCCTAATTGCTATCAATTTCAGCCAGCACCGACTGCAAGAAAAAAACATTCGTTAAATGAATCAACCAGAAAATATACTTCGCTAGATCAGAACTGAGTGAAATTCCACTAGACTGTTCGTTGACAAACTTCTTTCTGCCAAGTAGAACGGCTTCCAAATCTACGCATGGGCCATTTTTGTATTATTTAAATTGTTTGAACGTGATTTTCAAAATTTGAACAGGCTGACATAATTGCTACTATTTTCAAAAGTTTCGAAAAATGTCTGCACAAATTATTATCCCTCCCAACGGTTCACCGTCTCATCACCGCAGGGAGGTGCTTCTGTGTGTCGGGCTGCGTTGTACAACGGGGAATTACAATTTACAATTTACAACGGGAAACCCTTGGCAGGGTCTCCCATGCTTAGGAGGAGTCGGACGCACGCTTCCACCACGAAACCCAGCTAAGAGCAAACCAATGCCAAGATCCACCACCGTCCGTTCAGGCACCAAACCAGTCGCATGCTGGCAAATCTCCACTTGATCCACAGGGACGGTGACTGCCTGTACTGGTGGCCAGCTAAGGCAGACTTTCGCCTAGCTGGCTTTGGGATTCCAGGAAACCACAATGGCTAAATTAGCAAAACTCCGGAAAAATGAAGATTGTGCTGTGGCCCGCACAATCATTGAGGACAGTCCATCGAAGTATCAGAGTAAGCATCACCTGTATCTCCTGTAGTCCCGTTGATCGTCGAGTGACTCGAGCGGGCGCCAGTAAATCCTCCATTTTTCCCTATCGCGGGCAAGAGTAGCCCAGTGGGTTCTGCTCGCTTTAGGGACTCGTCGAGCATCATATCTTTCCTCTAGGCTTTTAGTAAAGAACTCTGACCATCGGGTCGGTGGTCTTCCTGCAGTACGTTTGACATCCCGAGGAATCCAGTCACTAACAGCCCTTGTCCATAGGTTATCATTCATACGCATTACGTGTCCGGCCCACCTTATCTTCGACTGAGCCTTGTTAACGTGTGAATGTGGTCCATCGTACTAAATCCTTTTCGAAACCCTGCTTGCTCGCACGGCTGTCCTTCGTCTATTGTTCTGTCAATCCTGTTCAGGATGATTCGAGTGAAAAGTTTGTAGACGACAGACAGCAAGCAGATTGGGCGATAGTTGCCTATATCGTGTAGGTCGCCCGTCTTTAACAACAACATGGTCTTGCTGGTCTTCCACTGAGCAGGGACCCTGCATTCAGACAGGTAACGTGTGAAAAGCCTAGCCAGTGTGCTTACGAGGACTGGCGGAAGGTTCTTCAGATGTTCTGATCTTATCCTGTCCAGACCCGGTTCTGTTCAATTTTTCACTGACGAAATGGCATGTCGGAATGGCGAACCGGTGGAACAGCATATCCATCCTCTTTCATAAGACGGGAGATGGACGTGGCTATCGAAGAGATCTGAATAGTAACCATGGATGATTTTCTCCATTGCCTTTCTGGACGCTGTTTTAGCAAGCAGATTGGGCGATACTTGCCTATATCGTGTAGGTCGCCCGTCTTTAACAACAACACGGTCTTGCTGGTCTTCCACTGAGCAGGGACCC
>MQTX01000127.1:1036782-1136706 GCA_009735665.1 Angiostrongylus cantonensis | reverse complement strand
CATGTTTCGAAGAACAGTTCTTCTCCAGTGTCATAGACAGCGTTGAATGGGTGACGTCGTCTCGTCTCGGCTAGGCCGACAACGTCGTAGATTACCCTTCTTGGTTACATGAGCAAGTCCTCTATCGAGGACTCGGATGCAAGTGTACGTGCGTTGTAGGTACAGATCGTCACCATAGTTCTTGATCCAGGCAGCTTCCATTGGCCCTGAGATTTTAGCAGCCTCTCCGTACTCGTCCTATCCAACGCGACGAAACTGAGGGCTCTTTCGGGGTCAGGGGAATGAAGCCCATTTTTTTTACTGTGTTTAGCATAATTGATACCCACGTATAGCTTGCTGGGGTCTGAACGTGGAGGCTGGTATTACTCACGGGTAGCTTGCCAAGCTCTCCCAGAGTGGACATGGAGCTTATTTGTTGGAGGCGACTCCTAACCGCCTCCCATATACTTCCCTGTCACTTGATTGCAGGCTTTTGGCCGAATAGACTCGTAGAATACAATGCGCATAAAGCGAGAACGCACCCACATACGCATGCGTAAATACGCCTAGAAAATACAGAAAGTATGTGCCGAATCAACGCAAAAACTGGGAGTCCATCCCCTACATCCACCTGGGTCTCAGGGAAGCAAAGGTTGCTTTTGGTCCGCGATTAACACCCTATCCGCCACCTGGGGACGCACCACGTAGCCTCGCGACTAGCTGGCTCGAGATCCCTTACATGAGTGAGATCAGAGTAGGTACTATTACGATATTTATTTCATCTAATTTTGCTTTGGTGCCGTATGGGACGAAATCTAATTTACGTGGTTACATATAAACTGGGCTTCGAAATATTGGCAATAGTTTCCAGATAACTGGAAGATATGAGGCGTTTGGAAGATCGCAGTGTAGCAGAGAAGGCTTCGTTTTGTAGCTTCAGGACTACCTCGCATTTACTATGCTACGTCATATAACTGCGGTCTTTTGGAAGTGTTTTCAAGTTATGTAGAGTCTATTTCTATGTGTTCTATAGCCACCCATTCCGTATGATAACCGTTCACCACAACGATTCAAATTTAAGTGACAGTAAATATCAGTGAAATGACCGGTCACTGAGTTCATCTGAGAAAATGTTGTCTTCTGCATATTTTTAACAGTAGAGTAGAGCTGTTTTCCATTGATGTACGTCACATCCATGTTGGGTAAAGTATTTAATGATTATACAAAGTGTCGGGAAAAGGTTTTGTGCACCAGAATGAACAATCAGGACAGAAATGACCCTTATAGAGGTCATATATGTCGCAGTGTCTCTTGCCCCTAGTCCAGCCGTCGTCAACGCGTTAAGCTGCTAATGAGAGCAACATAAGCCTATTAGCAATATATGAAACACCAAGATACAAATATAATCTAAAAAATTTTTGTAAAAACGGATGTAGGTATAGAACAATATAGAATAATCGCACTGACCTCAGCTTCTGCTAAGTCACCTGGATTTGTAACTGTGTAATGTAGTGCTCAACAATATTTCAAAAACGGACCTTACTTCGTATCACTAATCAACATGTATTCCTACACTGTTAAGCTATGGTAGTAAGAGGATGATAAAGAACCTTATTCGGCTAATGTTTCGGTGCCTTCGCACTCCTCTAAGACGGATTGACCCAAGTGGATTGCCCACAGTTCCTTCTCTCGATCTGGGTCTTCGTTATCGCATCGAGTTGAATCCAGTGGAACACCCGCTCAAATGAAGAAGTCCGTGTTAGCTTATCAGTGAAAAAATACATGTGTTACGTAGAGTTCGAAAATTTTGCGGATAATATAAACGAATGGTACGAAATAGTAGTAGCTGTAAAACGGAAGGCAAGGAGAGTTTTTCGAACTACAAATGACAACAGCGAAGCTGCTGGAGCGATCAGAACCTAGTTCTTGTCGGAACTGCTCTTCTCCGAGCAAGCACCGCTCGCTGTGACTTCTATTTGACACTGATTAAGTGGCCATGGTTAGCTGGAGCAGCGTCACCGGCGTTGTTTGCAGTGGACTACGATTGGCGAAACGACGCCCAACTCCACCACCCACCGACATCCACGACCGCTTCCAAGTCTCATAGACCTCGCGCCTTCGTCGTCTCCGTCTTGTGCTCACCATGGACTACGAAGATGACCCTGGATGGCAGTATTTACGACGATCCAGAGAGCAGATTCTTGAGGTGAACTAGATGCACACACTTAGAACTAATCGGCACCACTGGGAAGGCTTGCTAGATTTAAACTGACCTGTATTCCGTCTTGTTTTAAACATATTCCATCTGGTCCGAGCTAAGCTTCTAAACATTTTCCGAGATTTGGTGTTTAAAATGTAATAATTTGAACTAACTAGTGAAAAGTTGTACTTTCTCTGTGGCTTCAGTGAGTTGTGCCCATGGACTTTCTACAGACCCGTAGATTTCGTAAACTCTTTACTATGAAAGCAATTACATCAAGGGTCCTCCTGACAGTTTACCGCCTCATCATGACTAGATGTTCCTGCGTGTCCGGTTGTAATGTACAGCGGCGGATCCATTCCCCTAGCAAGGCCTCCCAAGCTGAGAAGGGGTCCGTCATTTCTATCAGGAAGCCCTACTTAGAATAAACCAATACCTGGATCCACCACCGTCCTGGTATCAAATCGCATGGTGGCAAATCTCCCTCTGATCCACAAAGGCGGTGACAGCCTGTGGTGGTGAAGACCTGAGGCAGACTGCCTAGACCAACCTTGGGACTCCAGGGAACCACAATGGCTAAACCAACAAAAGTTCGAAAATATGGAAATTATGTTGGTGCCCGCACCACCAGTGAGGACGGACCCTTCAACTATCCAAGTAGGTATATCAAGGGTAGATGTAGCTGGCAGCAAGGATCGTTTTCTTTTCCGACTTTATAGAATTTGAAGCGCTTAAGTGATAACTGTTAAAATCTGTAAGAAGTTGCTGAACAACCAATTTTTCGTCATAAAAGAATTAGTAGAGGTGCTTTATAGAGTCAGAACTAGAAATGTTTACTTTAGGATGAAAGTCGGCCATATGACTCGAAGAAGAATTGCTGGGTGCCGGATCCAGAAGAAGGATACGTGGATGGCGTCATCAAAGAGACCAAAGGCGAAGATGTCACCGTCATCGTGGGCCAAGGCAACGAGGCAAGACGCATTCTCAGGCTTCGGTTGTATTTTATTCAGCCCTTCTTGATATTTTTCTCAGGATTTCAGTTCTAACTTAAGCAAATTTGCTTTGCTTATACTTTTATGCGTTTCTGCCAGTTTTTCTTCAGCTTATTATATTATTCTGTTCCTACTTTTGAGTAATCTTCGTCAAATCCACCTTAAGCCCTAACTTCTAAAGTTATAAATGGTTCAACTGTGAAATCATTTTCAACCGTGACAAGCCATTTTTCACGTTCAGCACTAACTTCACAATCAGTTTAGCAAGAGTAAATAGAAAAATGTTGTTGAAAGACGGAAATCAAAGCAGTCGAAGTTGTTTTCGTCGTTTTTGTTTCGGAAATTCTACTGTGACATTAAACGCTTTACTACTTTCTGTTATTAAGAGCCTTAAGGTTGCGTGATTAATGTACATTCAGCAAAAGAAAAGCAAAACAGATTACTAGAGCCTCCTTTCCTGTCCAGGTTGTTTTGTTGAGATCAAATGAGAAATTTCAGAAGGTCTTCAAAAAGGCGCTGATTCAAGAAATGAATCCGCCGAAATTCGAAAAAACCGAAGACATGTCGAATCTGACGTTCCTCAACGACGCGTCGGTGCTGCACAATCTGCGAGCACGGTATTCGTCGATGCTCATCTATGTCAGTTGAGCCAACTCGAATTTTCCCTAGAAGACCAGGGATCTGAGAATCGCTAAGTCGAATGAATTGCAATCGCTAAGAAGGAAGCGTTGTGTTTTTGGCGCGAATAATAGTATGAGCAACTTCACAAGTTACTAGATCTGTTGAAAGCGATAACTTTGCTGTGAAAGCCATTTTGATACTTGTGAGAACTGAATGGTAGAGTATAAGCTGGTACGATCACAAATTTGATTTTATACACTTTAAGTACGGTTAATGAAAAGGCGACCTGTATGCATCGACTATCCCGAATCATGGGATTCCTGTCCTATGTAGCTTCAACAAAGAAAACTCTTAAAATCCTTTCTACTGATCAACATTCTCAATAGAACCTAAAAAAATTTACTTCTGTAAATTCAAGGACATACGGTAGCTCTGAATTTGCTTAGAGTTGGAGTTCACAGACCATCCGCCAACCCAGTCTTTCACATATCGTAAGAGCGTAGCTGTCGATCAGGGTAACTCAAGAATTTAAGAACGATTCCTTTTAATGTTTGCTAAACGGTTTTTTTCATTCCGTCAATGTCCTCGCAGTAATCTCTTCTATGATGAAAACTGTTTGACTAGAAAGAGCGACTAAAAATTACCGAGGTTATATTCTAGGGTTGCATTGTGAAATTCCATCCTTTTCGTTTTGTTTTGTAAAGAATGAATGGAATTTTCTTCTTACGCGTGAAACAGTTTGAAGAGTTCTTTTGTGAAGTGGATGAGCGAGCAATCCTGTAGTTTTGGCAACCACAGGAAGTCTCGCACGCTCTCTCTACTAGTCGCACGTTTTCATTCGCATGGCAGCACGACTTGACACAGGATTTCTCTGAAGTACTCCATTCAGAGTTCCGACAGCACTATGGGGGCGAATCCGTCGCGTTGTTCTCGAGAAAAACTGGACGAGAGGAGCGTTTTGTTTGGAGATGTGTGACGACGGTTGGAAGGGCGCTCTTCAAACACTTGCGGATTTCGCAAACATCATTTCCGTGCTGGCAATCCGGAACTTGTCCGAACTGTAGCACTTGAAACATTATGTTAAAGCAAACAGTAACAAGTACAAAGTTAGATCTAAAAATGTCATTAAAAGTAAATAGAATGGCATAACCCAATGAGAGGTTCACAAGACCTTAAGAATATTGACTAACTACATGTAGAAGCTTTGGACAACGCATTCATAAAGGTGAGAATGACAAAGGATTTCCATCGAATTAGAAATGTACTCCGCACAACTCTGGTTTCACATCTGTTGTGCAAGTTCCAGCACTTGTTGCATCCAATTCTTTTCTTGCATTCATCACCCACGAAGGTCTTCAAACGTTTCGCGTATGACTTTGACTGGTACTCGTGGATTTTTCTCGTCTTCGTTGCAAGGTTCGTTGAAAGCTAATCGAGTTGATTCTCGCGGGAAGCCTAAAATAGCCAGACTGAAGCGTTTCCACTTAAACTGCAGAGACCTACCCAGATTAATTTGGTACCAATTTCCCGACCTCGGAGATATGGGAGGCTGGGAGCATCACTAACGGTGCGCTACCAGTTACGTATAGCAGAACTACAACATATAAATTACCGCGCACATTGGTTTCACTGCATGCTCTTGCCACCGGGTCACCTTCGCATAGAATTCTTTTTTTTCTACAGCCTTAGCATTCAGTCGGTAATCCCTGCAAAGATGTTATGCATGAAGTGATCCGTAGAAAGCTCGTATCCATACTTAGTAATTTACAAAAGTTCTTTTCTTGACGAGTTTGTCAATGGCATCGTATGCATCGGCTTCACACAAAAATTAGGCGTATTCTCGTGTACTGTGAAGAGTTGCCGCTACAAAAAACCTCTGTGTGAGAGCCACAAATCTGTATGTTCTTGTGTCTGATGAGATATCTATTGCATAAGCAATCACATCTTGATCCGATTGAAAGAGTTAGACGGCTGACGATATTTTCATAGCATGAAGCAGGTAGGTGGAGGTATAAAAAGCACTGTAGGAAAATACGAACTGAAGGACATCTCAAAAGTATCACCGGACGAAGTCCTTTTCTAGCATTTTTCCTGCTTTTCCACTCTTCCAACTTCTTTTTCTTCTCTGAGCTGAAACTATTGATAATACTGTTATTTGAGGAACCAGTAGCAGATTTAGACTTACTCCGGCCTTTTCTGTGTGGTGATCAATCCATATAAAAGACTCCCCATCTACACGGATTCGGTGGCTCGGATGTATATGGGTAGACGAAGGTGATTTTTTTCTGCTTATTGGTTTCATGTCCATAAGATCTCCGTACCAGAAAAGCATCCGAACTTTTTAACAAGTTTTTTACGGCGAAAGTACTTGATCACGACGCTTGTTGTTTTAAACTAAGAAAGAAAAACATGAAAAACTGCAAAGATGAAAGAAGAAGTGAAAGATTCAAAATTTTAACTACAAAACTTTTTAAGGACAGAAATGCCACCGCACCTATTCGCTGTTTCCGATGAAGCCTACCGTAATATGCTTCAGTACGATGAGAACCAATCGATGCTAATCACAGGAGAATCCGGAGCCGGGAAGACGGAAAACACCAAAAAGGCAAGAGGACTCGGAGTCAATGTTTTTGAGTTATGCTAGGAAGAACTTCATGAAAAAGAAGAATGAAACAGAGACAGGGAGGGAAAGAGAGAGAGATGGAAAGGTTAGGAGAGAGAATGGGAGACGACAAGCGAATTTATAAGTAGAGGTCATCGAATTCGATTGATCTTAGTGATTCATTAAAAAGTAGCAGAGTAGAGTGTAGTGTAGAGTATAGTGTTAAAAGTATACAGCGCTCATTCACGTTAGGAAGGGAATTCCTTGCGATTGTGGGGTTCCCATTAGATTAACAATATAGGTTGTGCTAAAAAAAGAGGATTGATGTAAGTGTGTGCTAAAAAGTAGAAGGAAGTGGAACAGTTTTTTTCGTCCTACCGCAATGTCTTGATCTTGAAAGGGCTTCATTCGCCAATAATTGCCTTTTTTTGGAAGTGCCTCTGTCTGGGCTGAGCGAACTGTGTTGCAGAAGCTATAAAATCACGAGGAGATTCAATTATTAGTGTAATATAGTATGTATTTATAAATGCTATGTCTATTAACTTTCTGATCTGTCCTTCAACCTAACGAAGATCTGAGATTTCTAACAAAATTAACTGCTAAACAAATCAGGTCATCTCCTACTTCGCCGCTGTCGGTGCTTCTCAAATGGAGCAACTCGGCAGTAAGAAGGAAGGCGAGAAAGAGGTCACTCTGGAAGATCAGATCGTACAGACAAATCCGGTGCTTGAGGCTTTTGGTGAGCTTTAACTTTATCATCATCAAAATGAACAAGGAATTGATGTAGAATAATACTTCGAGCTTACAAGGTTCGGAAATATGATGGACAGAATGGTTAAGTCCAATAGGAAACTCAACGGTTGTCACAGGGTCAAACTGCTGGCGTGAAGAGTTGATGAGAAATCATTCCATCTGTCAGACGACGGTCACTTTCTATAAATCCCCGTATGTTCTTGCACTTCACTCTAATGATGTCCGAAAAGGAAGTTTTTAAAATTTTATAGGCTTACAAAATATTCTTTGCCTTTCCGATCGTTTTGTCAAATTTTCGAACGGAGTATATCAGATCCTTTAATATCCACGTCTATTTGTTACTTATCTTTTCACACCGCATCTATCTCGCCGCCGATCATGAAGATGAAGTCAGCAAAGAGCCGTGTTTTCTTTGTTAATCCTAAGGTTATAACCACAACGATGCTGAGATTTTTGCAAAACCCCAGAGCGCAAGTGTCTGCGGTGGGGAACCAACGCGCTAATACCCTTTCTGGGGCCTAACGCGTTCGCGACCATACCATTTGTGTCCTTCGTTTTGTCTGGCTCTCAGCTAGTTCTGTCGATCAGTACCATCAGCTATCACCCACCAAAGTGATTGATCTAGGGAGCCCACATCGGCATTGGACAGAGTTAAGCTGAGGCTACAGTTTAGGTTGTATAACCCTGAGGTTATAGTTAAATGAAGCGTTTGAAGCGATGCCACTGAACGCTGAAAAAAGAACTTGCCACGAAATATTATTGTGCTCTAGACCAGGGGTTCATGTAATTGTTAGTTTACTAGGCGAGAGTAATTTAAATCAACGTTAATCGATCACATAATGGCTGTGCTGATTGCAGGAAATGCGAAAACAGTGCGTAACAACAACTCGTCTCGTTTTGGTAAATTCATCCGGATCCACTTCTCGAAGCAGGGGCGAGTAGCATCTTGCGACATCGAGCATTGTAGGTTTCAGCTACATGTGGTTCGAAAATATCTAGAAAACTGCCGGCGCTGCTAAAAGCCAGAGCACTTTACTGTTTAAGAACAAAAGAATAAAGAATATCCTCCGGTGTATGACCCAATCCTTTATGGGTGTGAAATATGTGTATCTCACTTTATCAAGCTGTTATGTGGAGGTGTTTAACGCATAACTGACTCACATAGCGGTTATCGAAAGCTCACCAATGCATCAAATCAGTGTTGCTATCTTCGCAGACAAGTCTTGCCGCAAATATTCCACCCCGAAAGGATGGAGCGCTTGGTTTAGCCGTAGCGCGGGACGGGACCGACGACTATACGTGTATCACGGGTCATCTCTATCCATTGTGCTGCTCGAGCCTGTTGATATTACCTCTATTGTCTATTCTAGTTTTGATGCACTAAAATTACCGCTTTACTTCCAAGTTTTTGCAATGAAAACCCGCAAGTATTCCAACCATAATAGCCGTCGCTACATTTGGTATTAAACGTCCACCCATTATTTTTGTTACCGAAAAACTTTTAAGATCTTCTCGAGAAATCACGTGTGATCCGACAAGCGCCAGGTGAACGCTGCTATCACATTTTCTATCAAGTCTTTTCCGGTCACGTCCCGACATTGACAAAGGTTTGAACTGTACTTAAAAAAAATTGCTAAGAATATGGCAGAATTTTGACTCTTAGGACTGCCTTTCTTAATTCCAGGATCTCCTTCTCAACAAACCGGTGAAAGATTATCACTTTGTTGCGCAAGCTGAACTGAAGATCGATGGCGTAAACGACAAGGTGAGAACTCCGCTTCTCTGTTCCGTTTAAACACCTTTTTTCTATAAAACAGAATTGCTAGAAAAGTAACTAAACAATGAGATTGGATATGTTAAGGTTAGTGCAACTG
This sequence comes from Angiostrongylus cantonensis, assembly GCA_009735665.1. Taxonomy (NCBI): domain Eukaryota; kingdom Metazoa; phylum Nematoda; class Chromadorea; order Rhabditida; family Metastrongylidae; genus Angiostrongylus; species Angiostrongylus cantonensis. The sequence goes on along the minus strand of MQTX01000127.1, from coordinate 1,127,685 downwards.
AAAAACACCAGTGAGGAAAAACGACTGAGAGAAAACGAGAAAAAATAATTTCTTTAGGAAGAGCACCAACTGACAGATGAGGCCTTCGATATATTGAAGTTCAGTGCCGAAGAGAAGATGAACTGCTATAAACTAGTATCGGCTATGATGCACATGGGTAACATGAAATTCAAGCAACGTCCACGTGAAGAGCAGGCCGAAACCGACGGCACTGACGGTGAGCCGTCGGCGGAGTAGATCAGAAACGAGCGAATCGATATGAAACAATTCAAGAATATAACAGTACTTGCTGAGGGAAATGTAAAGACAATTTCTGAAAATTAGTTGAAATTTCTAAGTAAGCCTTGCCAACAAAGTATTGTTTTGCAGAAAAGCAAAATAGGATAGAACACGTGATTCCACATGTGTTCTGAAATAAGCATATACATAAACTTGGGAAACGAAATCACTTATCCTTTTTAAGAAGCCTGTCTATGTCTGGAGAAAACCATGCTACTTGCTTAGATACTTGGACCGCCCGTCCTCACTGGCTTTGCGGGCCCCAGTATAACCTCCATTCTTCTGAGTTTTGCTGGTTTAGCAATTGTGATTTCTTGGAGTTCCGAGGTCAGCCTGGCCAAAGTCTGCTCCGGGTCGTCACCACCAGAAGCAGTTGCCGCCTTTGTGGATCAGGGAAAGATTTACCACCATGCGACTACTTTGATACCAGAACGGTGGTAGATTCTGGCATTGGTTTACTCTGATCAGCTGGACTTCCTAATGGAAACGCCAGACTCCTTCTCACCTTGAGAGAACCTACTGGGCGGATGAATTTCCCCGTTGTACATGGCAGCCCGATATCGAAGAACACCTCCCAGCCACAATAAAGCGGTAAACCGTTGCAAGGTGGAAAAAATCGTAAAAAGATGAAACATTCCAATATTCGGGTAGAGTGGAGAAGCTTTTTATTGACGTTGAAAGGCTAGGCTTCAAGGGCGTTATAACCGGCTATCGATTGCTCAATGTTTTTTTTTAGTTTGAAAAAACAAACATTAATATCAATTGGCTTTCATTTAAGAGCACTTATAGCCCAACACCATACCTTAAAGGCTTTTTTACTGTGAGTTTTACTAGTTAACAGATATTAAATAATAACCGAGTGCTATCAGTGTGTACATTGCAGGTATGAAATTACACGAAGTTTGTACTTTTTACTTTTCAAGCTTTCCATTTTCCCATTATAGAAGCTGAGCGCGCTGCTGCCATGTACGGCGTTGAACATGAAGATTTCTTGAAGGCTTTGATGCGACCACGAGTGAAAGTCGGAAGCGAATGGGTGAACAAGGGGCAGAATCTCGAGCAAGTAAGCTCGCCGTAACCTTACATTCCCGGTAAACTTAAATTGAGATAGAATCATTCTTAAGTTGTCAGTGTCATATAATGAAAACTACGTTTGTCTGTCGCTACCACATTGTGATTTTATAGAATACGTGGTCATATTTGTGTTTCACTTATTGGTACTGGAAAAGGGTCTTAGGCAGAAAATCTATCTTGTTGGATAGAGAATCAAGCGGAAGTATCAGTAAATCGCATGCTGTAATCAATATTCCCACTAATTCTTCGTATTCTTGTTAACCAAACGCTTCGCCTTCCTCAGAGCCTGGAAAGGTCAAGTTGACAGCAATTTATTCGACCAAACACCTTCACAACCAAACAAAGAAAACACTAAATCAAGATTTTAACCACAATGAACACAGCTTTGCACACTCATTGCTTTCTATGAGGCTTCCTTTCGGTTCATTTTCGGATTTCTGGAATTAAATCAGAACGCCACAAGTATTTTGCGCACTTGTGTTCTTGACTCCTGCGTGAGGATCGTGACACGTGCTTCAAAGTCCTCCCGCTTATGACTCTGGGTCTTATGCGTGCCTAGTGAGGTATTTGGTTTACGTCTGCCGACTAGGTCTTTTTTAATGCGGACACAGAGGGCTCTTCCTGTTTCGCCAATGTATTCGTCTCCGCACGCCTTACATGAGATCAAATAAACTGCATCCGAGCTCATGCAATCACCTTCTCTACCATTAGGGCAAATTATGCAATCTTGCGTTGCACAAAGACAGGCGGTCACGAACTAGCTTGCGCCTAAGATTACTCGGTGGCATTTCAACTACGTTTACCGAATTCTCTAGACCCGCCTTTCTTAAGCAGCGTTTTATAGGTGTGCTTACACCATTTGAGATGAAGGGTAGGAAAAACGCAACCTTTTTATCGCTAGAGTTGTCGTTTGTAGGCCTAGCGTTTCCCCAACACCTATTCCGAGCTGCAGTTTCGTAGCCATTAGAAATGGCTATTAGCCGTGCTAAATTTCTGGACTCTTCTCTCTGTTCTTTTTCCGTGCACACATTGGTTGCTGTTTGAAAAACATTCCAACTGGTTATTCACCTTACAAAAAGCATTTGATGACTAAAACTCTCCCAGTGTATAACATCTAAGGAGCTAAAAAACAACAGTTTAGACCATAAAAAGTGGATGAAATGCAGAGTGTATTCGTCTTTTCAGGTTACGTGGGCCGTCGGTGCCATGGCCAAAGGACTTTACTCGCGTGTTTTCCACTGGCTGGTTAAGAAATGCAATCAGACGCTCGACAAGAAGGGTATACCTCGAGACCACTTCATCGGTGTACTTGATATCGCCGGCTTCGAAATCTTCGACGTCGGTTTCAGCAATTCTGATTGCCAACTTTTGTTGCCTGGATTTTTTTCCCACTTTTGATTAGTTTCAAAATGTTTAATATTATCTTGACCTTTCGCAGATTTTCTTTTGCAATTTCTTAAGTCACGATAGGCAATAACTTCCATAAACAAGGTGAATAGAATTTTCTGTAATCTTCAATTTTACTACTCCTTCCATAGTCACTATGAGCGCGTGTGGCGCAGTCGTCGGAGGCGCCCTGCAACACACACGTGGAATCGATCCTTGTGCCCATGGCCCACCAAGCCTTCCATCCCACCGGAGTCGGAAAATTGGTACCAGACTTGTCTGGGAGGATAGCAGCACTGACGTGATACACCTGTAGGCCACCGCGAGTCATTGCCAAGACCAGATATGCATTCCATAGCCTCCAAACGATGCGTAATGAAATGGAATGCATGGCACATCCCTCAGGTATTAAGCAACTCGGAGAGTTTTATCTTTTATTTTATCCTTCCATAGTCACTACTAATAATCGTTTTTGAATTCGCCGTACAAGTATGCTTTAGATTACTTGTGTTGGTGTTTTCGGCAAATCTAACATTGCTTGCAGAACAACAGTTTCCATTAAAAAAAAGTGTTCATATGAATTAAATTCAGCTTTCATGCCAGCCAATATTTCAGTTCAACTCTTTCGAGCAGTTGTGGATCAATTTTGTGAACGAGAAACTACAACAGTTCTTCAATCATCACATGTTCGTTCTGGAACAAGAGGAGTACGCTCGTGAAGGAATCCAGTGGACGTTCATCGATTTCGGTCTGGACCTACAGGCGTGCATCGAGCTCATCGAGAAGGTACGTAAGATGCAAGTAGAAAAGGCTTTTCGGTCCAAATCGATGAAAAGGGCAAAATTGTACTGCAGAAAGTTTTCAAACTTTGTTCTGCGTAGATCTAACAGATCACAGTGACATTTGTTGAAAAAATAAAGCCACGGAAACAAGCACTAGAAAACCAGTTCGATCTGGCTACGGTGGCCTGACTTTTTAAATCCGCGGTATTAAAAGGAAGCTATGTCATTGAATGCACAAAGAAAGTGGAAGTAAGTAAGCACTGTATGCAAATTAATAAGTCATCTGTTCAGCCTCTCGGTATCATTTCGATGTTGGACGAAGAATGTATCGTTCCAAAGGCTTCCGACACAACACTGGCACAGAAACTGATTGAACAGCACCTCGGGAAACATCCGAACTTTGAGAAACCCAAGCCTCCGAAGGGCAAGCAGGTAAGCGCCACTCATCAACATTATCGTTGGGAGCTTTTATGCTCTACTATGGTTCGGTCTGCTCATTGATCGTATAATGTAAAACTGAAACCAAATTTTCCTTTAGCGCAAGTCAATGTGTCCTAGCGAACATTTTTCAAGAAAACTTCACGGAAAAGCAAGTAGTGAGTGCTTTGAATGCTCAGAATGGTGTAAGAGTGGCTAATCGAGTCATTTTCGCGGTAAAGTAGCGGGAACAGCGCGAAAGAAATCGTCCTTTCCTTTATTCCTTGTGGTGGTAGGATGCTTCAGAATCACATACTACGAAGAAAATCAAACTACAACCGCATCTTTACAGTGCTCATTAAACCGAAAGATTTGTGACTGTTCGCAAAATATTTGTTTTTTATTGAGCCCAAGGTCTTGTATCGTCATTCACAAGCTATGGATTGAGCTTAAGCTAGACTAACGCAATAAAAACATGTTCTGTAAAAATATCAGTTTAATCATTTAATAGCTCTAGAGATGGCTAGAAGTTGGTAATTGTTTTCCGGTCTCGAGTTATGAAATGGTGGTGTGCTTGATTACAGTCGGAGGCTCACTTCGCTATGAGACACTACGCTGGTACTGTTCGATACAACGTGACGAACTGGCTGGAGAAGAACAAGGATCCGCTTAACGATACAGTCGTGCAGGTGATGAAGAACTCGAAGAAGAATGCGCTGTTGGTCGAGGTTTGGCAAGACTACACTACCCAAGAGGAAGCTGCTGCTGCCACTAAGGGTAATCGATAAAATCTATTACGAACTGTTTTTTTTTTTTTGAAGATATTCACTTGTGGCTTTCCGATGGTAGATTGGAATGCTCCAGAGTTCTCATGTTCTCATAACCTGATTCTTGGGAAAAAATTATCGCTCATTTCTTGGGAGTCTCCCATGTAATTCCTGATCACTATGGAACGTATGGCAAATTGAAATACAGGATACCAGTACGAATGTACGTGAGTGTAAATACAAGTACCGTATACACCAGCTGAACACATGACGCCCCGCCTGAGATGCATGGGGGACAATGCATCCGGTTCAAAATAATGATCATCCTCACTTTATAGGCAAAATGTCTCAGCTCATATTAAACTTCACAAATTTGAATAAAAGCCTTTAGAATCAACAGACCTTCAAGATAAAACAGTTACGACAAATTTTGTTTTACGGAGGTAATATGACATATTTCTTTTCCATTTTATCGTGTCAAGGCTAATATTTCGAAAACATTTGAACAAGCGGCATTTCGTTCAAGGGCAAATGATGATATTCCGCGATATATCACTGCTGCTGATCTCGCGCTAGAAGTTTCAAAAATTTAGCCTACATCTTAAGTTTTTTTTCCCACACATTTTTGTTTTATTCATATTTAGGTGTCAAAGAGTATCTGTATAAAAGCTATGCATTCAGCTGAGAACAGGGCAAAGTTTCCTATACACTGTGAAATCCGCAACCCTCGGATGCTCCAGTGATGCAGCGATCATCATCGGTTGCTGAAAACCAACTTCGGGATTTGTGTGTTATCCAGTGCTCGAAGAGAATAGCTTTGTTACTGTGCGCCTCAAGGTCATCGCATGAAAGAGACCCATAGAAATAGTCATAACTAAGTGTACTAGTGATCAACAGAAAACCGTTTTAATACTTTAATTTAATTTTTGTATTATTTAATTTAATAATATTTTAATTTTTTAATTTACCCGATTAGTATTATAGAGTTCGATGTGCTAAGTCATTCACAAGAAGTCCGACTTCTTATACAGTGTTATTTCCATGTAAATTTCCGCTTTCACAAATAGTCCACAGCATTTGGAAGCAACCACAGTCTCATTTGCTTTTCAAGCAGGCAATTCCGCCGCCAAGAAGAAAGGAAAATCGAGCTCGTTCATGACGGTCTCGATGCTCTATCGGGAGTCGTTGAACAATCTGATGTGTATGCTGAACAAAACTCATCCGCACTTCATCCGCTGTATTATTCCAAACGAGAAGAAACAATCCGGTGAGCATAAAACTACTCTGGTCACTTCCTACGTTCTATTCATCTCATATTGCTAATGTTGAAAGACTAAATGAGCAGAAACTATTAACGACTTTGTGTCGCTCATGAGTTCAGACGCTTCCGTCGACAATTTTGAAGAAGATCCTTAAAAATACGACATTACATAGCTTCAAAGCTTATATAATAGTCTTTTTGAATTCGACACTTGTCATTTCCACCCAGTGAGAACTCGATCGATGCACTTTTCGGACGAAAGCGTTGACAGCCTAATCAATCAAATCAATTTTCCAAGTTGTAGTCAGGTCGAAGTCATAATCATTGTGAAAATTAAGTGGATTTATGACCACAACGATGCCGAGATATTCGCAAAACTTGGACCCCGGGTCAGATCGAACCACGATTACCCTTTCCCATACACGAACCCCCGGAAAGGGTAATCGTGGTTCGATCTGGCACGGGTCCAAGTTTTACGAATATCTCAGCATCATTGTGATTGTATTTCACACCAAACTCTGCCGTGAAAGGTTAGTTGGATTTATTTCTTATTTTAGTGACAGAGTCCATAAAGTAAACGTCAATAAGATGTTGAAATATGTCAATGTCCACTGTTCAATAGGTCCTTCTTCACGAATTACCAGTAGCATGACAGAAAATTGGATCCCGTTGCAGGAATTATTGACGCCAGCTTGGTGCTGAATCAGCTTACTTGCAACGGAGTGCTAGAGGGTATTCGCATCTGCCGTAAAGGATTCCCAAATCGTACCCTTCATCCGGACTTCGTTCAGCGATACGCTCTTCTTGCCGCCGACGAAGCTCTGCAAGGAAAAGAGGATCCCAAGGTTGGATCCAGAGATCAGAATTCCTTCCACTGTTAGACTTGTTCTATCATAGTCGTGTACTAATCCTTACTAGTTCTTCTTCACATACAGTACTTAGTCAAGTGTAGAATTATTTACGTCTTTAAAATATTAATTTCTATAGGTTTTTGTCTCGAAGAAAGAAGGAATAAGGATAATTTGTAAGCGAGCTGTTAATGGAGAACGCGAATAGAGTTCATCCGTTTTCAGAAGGGAGCGAGCGCTATGTTGGCTCGTTTAGTGAAAGAAAAGAAATTGACGGACGAGAATTTCCGTGTCGGTCACACGAAAGTCTTTTTCAAGGTTTGTTTGATGTGTTCAATTCTAAAGTCACAACTCGCGTTAGAAAAGGGAGTGTATCTTTTGCTGAAACATTTTCCTTCGAGCATGTTTAGTGAAAATAAATCAAAAGTGGGCAACACCCAAGTCTTGCGCCTTCACCATTCGTGGTTCCAAATTCTCTAAAAGTATAAGTGGTACTAAAGGATATTGCAGCCAAACCTCTAGTTTTTGATCCTACAATAAAATTAGCTTTTTTCAGTTAAAAGTACTTGTAGCTTTGAAGGAAAGTAAACGACTAATATTGGAGCTTTGTAGGCCGGAATCGTAGCCTACCTTGAGGATTTACGTGACACTCGTCTCGCTCAACTGATCACCGGATTCCAGGCTCAGATCCGATGGTACTATCAAATGGTTTGTTTTCAAATTCCAGCAGTGAGCTTATGGTTCGGCCTGTATACGGTTGTCTACTGATTTCGAAAACTTGTTAACGTTCATTTGCAGTGAATTTAGTGAGAAATTCTTTGGTTAACGAGATAAGAGTAAGCCGAACAACCCAAAACTATTTAAAGAGATCAGAGTTTAGCTTGAAAAGAAACGACTGGTGAAGTTCATCGCAGCAGTGAAGAGCATTCAACGAAGTATCCGCAACTATGTCATGCTCCGAACGTGGAGCTGGTTCAAGCTGTACGGCAAGGTGAATTTGTCTGCTTTCCCATTTTCAGAATTCATTCTTCTTCTCTTCACAGATTCAAAAAGCGCTACTACTGCATCAAGCTAATCCGGAGAGGCACGACTGTTTCATCAGAACAGCTTTGGAAAGATAGACTAAAACAAAGAGAAATGAAGTTTAATAACCTGGAGAAATTATGTACTAGTCAAACGCTCAAGGCTGGGTAAAAAGGAAATCGGGCGGGTGTTCAAGTCAAGAAAATTCGTAGTGAACAGAATTGAAAGCAAGACACGTGTGACTTCGTGTTAACACCTATGCCATGAAGGTGGTTTTTGCACAAGTTGCAATAAATTTTATATCAATAAAGTATTTAAGAAGTTTAGAACTTCACAGAATTATATAGGTCACTTAAGGGGTGCATATAGCGCAGTGGTCAGAGGCGCCCTGCAATACACATGAGATCAATTCCCGCTATCGTGGCCCACTAAGCTTTCCATCCATCCGAGGTCAGCTACCAGACTTGTCTGGGAGGATAGCAGCACTGGCTCGATACATCGGTAGGCCACCGCGGGGCATTGTAGAGGCCAGATATGCATTCATTCACCTCCAACGATACTTAATGAAGTCGAATGCATGGCGTATCCCTCAAGGTTTATCAACCCCTAGAACTTTATCCTTTTATGCTTTATAGGACACTTTGTTGGTGCGGGTGAGGGTGATTGAATAGAGCATGTTTACTAATCATGATCGGGTCAAATCTGTTTGACCAGAAAAGTTTTATTTGCTACAGTAAAATTTCAACCACACTGGTGCTGAGATATTTACAGAGCTCCGGACGACAGATGTCGGTGGTGGGGAGCAAAAGCGCTATTTCCCTTGCCGGTGGCTAACGCTTTCACCACCACACCATGCGGGTCCTTCGTTTCGCCTGTCTCTCAGGTAGTTCTATCGATATCTGTCATCAGCAATCACCCGTCAGCGAGATTGATCTGGGGAGCCCACATCGGCATTGAACCCATTGAAACCCTTAGAATGTGGCTGAAATCACAATTTTTTATCTCTATTTTTTAACTGCCATGAAAAGTTGTGCTAGGCAGCGAACAAAAAGTTAACATTGTGATTTCAACCATAGCTTCAGCTTAACTAGGTTCAATGCCAATTTGTAGTGCTCAGATCAATCTCGTTGACGGGTGATTGCTCATGGCACTGGTCGATAAAACTAGCTCAGAGACAGACGAAACCAGCATGGTGTGGTTGTCATTAGTCTCCGGAAAAGGTAACAGCGCGTTCATTGACCACCGCAAACATCTGTGGTCCGGAGTCTTGCAAATATTTGAGGATCATTGTGGCTGTATAATACACATAATACCCTACCGTGAAAAAGATGGTCAAAGGCAGTAAATAAAAAGTTAAAATAGTAAAATTTTAGCCAGAAAATGAACCCCGTTTTCAGTTGCCTTGAGTCTTTAGCCTGGTTTTTTTTTTAAAAAAAACCCGGTGTGTCTCGATGTTTACCATTTAAAATTGTGAGGCTTTCCGCAAGCAGCAAAATTTTGTTTTCAACCTACGAACCCAATTTTTAACCAATGACGGCCACATGTTGTCTAGCGCGGCTCTCCGAATGGATTGCGAGCAATTTTTCATCGGCTGCGGACTATCTGGATGTTTTGGCACTTAAAAAACAGCTTCTCAATAACTAGCGCGTTTACGGAGCTGTGAACAGGACAGAGTTGTAGAGGAGGCCTTGCTCTATCGCTCTCTGGATATGGGTAATATATATGCCAGTATTTTTAACATTTGTTAGAAATTAAAATCATTATTATTTTTTATCAAAAATAATAATAATATTTGCTGTACATTACTGTGGTCCGCTATGCAAATACATTGCTGCTAGCACCTGAAACTATTTTCCGTTTGTGTTGAGCCTATTTCGATGCTGTTTATATCTGCACATTCCATACAGTGACCAGACAAGGATAACGGATAAAACTCTCGGCGTTGATCAATCCCTGCGGCATGCGGCAGGCGCCATGCATTAGTCTTCATTAAGCATAGTTTGGAGCTGATTGAATGCATATCTGGCTTTTACAATGGCTCCCGGTGGACAACCGATGTATCGAGCCAGTGATGCTATCCTCTCAGGCAAGTCTGGTACCAATTTGCCGATACCGGAGGGATAAAAGGCTTGGTGGGCCATGGACGTGCAAATCGATTCCACGTATGTGTTGCAGAGCGCCTACGACCACTGCGCCACATACGCCGTTTACAGCGACCATAGTGATTAAAATGAGGTATCGGTGAATTTTTGGTCATATTACTGGTCAATGGGGCGCATGTGGCGCAGTGGTTGGAGGCGCCACTGCGACGCGAGCGTGGAATGCACCCATGGCCCACCAAGCCTTCCATCCCTCCGGGGTCGGCAAATTAGTACTATAATTATAATTATAATTAGGCTTGTCTGGGAGGATAGCAGCACTAGCTCGATACATCGGCAGGCCACCGCGAGTCATTGTAAAGGCCAGATATGCATTCAATCACTTCCAACGATACTTAATGAAGTCGAATGCGTGGCGCATCCCTCAGGAATTGATCAACGCCGAGAGCTTTATCCTTTATCCTTTATTACTGGTCAATGAACTTTTTTCGGTAGAAGTTTTTTCTGTAAATCATTAGATGTGGAGAGTGGTTTGTCTGGTTTCATGTCTACTATTCTGATCTGCTCTTGCTTTGCCATCAAATGAATTCACATAATGCGGTGAAAAAAATTTTCGAAAGTAATAAATTGAAAATGACGACTATAGTGTCCATACCATCCTTTGATCCAAAGGCGTATGGACACTACAGTATCCATACCAAGCTTTTTGCATTAAAGAGGATAGAGGCGGAGGTGAAGGTTTTTGCAAAGATAAATACAAAATGAAGAAAGCACTAAAAGTTGAGAAGCGGAAGCATCGAAAAATTTTGTTACTTTTATGAAACTATGGTTCGGTGGCTCGAAACGATGGTGATTTGGAGATAAACTGTTACACACTGATGTGCATTATAACGGACAACACAAAACGTAAACATTTCTTTAGATTGACCTATAAATGACAGATGACCTTAGACCGCAACATTGAGATGCCAAGACTTAGCTCAAACTCGATTTCACAGTTGGTGTGGTAACAAAAAATCCTGAAATTCCTGAATCTACCCATTCTCTGAATGCGTTTTCAGCAACGGCTTAGTTTTGTTTAAAGACAATTTTTTGGATGCAGTTATCGTGGTGTTTGTGATCGTCTGTTATCAATAGGTCAGTTGGACCCAGTCGATGAGGTAGCGTTTCGTAACCCAACGCGTTCAACTTCTTCAGCGTTAACTGTAGAACGTGTGATCGAGCTTTGTAGCACACGAGAACTAGTTTCGTTATTTCGGCCATTTCTAGATCCATACTTCGCAAGAGGACGCAAATATTTTTTTGCCTTGAGGGCATCGTTTCAGCGAGCCTCTAATCCTTTTTACTTCTATCATCGGAAGAGTATTACAGTACAAGGACGCGTGCGGTTAAAGGTGCCCTACAACACACCTAGGGTCGCTTGTTGGTTTGCTGGCGCATGTCGGGTGACTTACGAGCTTCTCCATCATTTCGGAGCCGGGAATCGTTCCAGACCTATCTGAGAGGATAAAACCGCTCTCATAAGTCATTGTATAAGGTAGATACACACTGAGACACTTCAGACAATACTTGACGAAATCGAATGCACAGCGCATCTTTAAGTGATTGATCAACACCGAGAGTTTTACTCTTTCTTATCCTTTACTACATCGTGACTAGTTAGGCCAGAAATATGCTTCGAAGTGGAGTGAAATGAGAAATAACTATTTGTGGAGTGAAAGTGGAGTGAAATGAGAAATAACTATTTGTTCAAAATAAGAAGTGCGATACGACTCCTGTGTGCTGGTTTGCGATCGTGAATATATCCGGACATGGAAAAGGAGGCGATGGCCACGGCAAAGGGAAGGCTAAGAGCTGTCGTAAAGTGCTCAGGGACAACACCTAGGGAATCATCAAGTCGGCATTTCGTCATTGCGCTCGTCGCGGTGGCATAAAACGGATCTCACAACTTATCTAAGAGGAAACTAGTGGAGTACTGAAAGTGTTGCGGAATATGTTTGCAAAATTCGTAGCTACGAAATCGGCCATGATCTTACTCATTATTGCACGATATTGTTCCTTGGCTTACTATAGCTCAAAATATGTGCTATCCCTCTCTAAAATGTTCGGTGTGAATGTAATTTTCTGCTTTAGCACAGTTGAATAATAATGAAAAGGTTTTTGCCTTATTTACGACCATTAACACTTTCTCGTAGTTAAATCTTGTAGGTGAAACCACTGATTCAATCCGGCAAGATCGAGGAACAGTACGAAAAGCTGCAAGAATCAGTAGCAACTCTCAAGCAGACGCTGCTAAAGGAGCAATCAATGAAGCTGCAACTTTCCGAAGACACCGAGAAAATTCAGAAGGAAACCGCTGAGTTACTCGCTCAGCTTGAAGCTACAAAGGGAAGCAACACGGTAAGCGACATTTCTCGAAGAGTAGGCGGTACTAATGTAAAAACACTCTCTGGAGAGTAATTTTTTTAGCTTTTCAATTTTTCTCCATTTGACATCAGTCTTGGAGTGGAAGATTTGAACGCCTACATTTTTGAAGAGAAATCCATTGGAAAGACAATTTCGTTAAAATGCTTCGTTTATTTGTTATGTTCTTTCATGTGACAAAGGGATCGTTTTTCTCAGATTCTAGATAGCAAGCAGTTTTCCAAAATATTTGAGGTTTTCTTAACTTCGATTTTTGGTTGTTCCAGGAGATCGAAGAGCGCATGGCAATCATGAGCGAACAAAATGCAGCGCTGGAATCAAAATTGGCTCATGCCGGCGCTCGCCTTGATGCTGGAGAAGCGGCAGCCGTTGAACTTCAAATGGAGAAGAAACGAGTGGAGAGTGAATGTTTCGAGCTTAAAAAACACTGTCAGGTGAGAGCGGTATTTGTTGAACTTGACACCAGGAGATAAAATATTCTTTTACCTGCATGAGCACTTGAAATTGTTATGTGAAGCAAAAGGGAGCATACAAAATCTCTCAGAAGAAATGGCATCGTTATCTATTCATGGATTAGATCATTAGACTTTCAAAAAGATCTATTCTTATGGCTGGTGTTTGAAAGTTCTAGACGAGTCATCATCGATTCATTCTTCATCTCCTTCTTCTCGGCCTTCGTTATCATCTAACAGCGTCTGGTTTCGGTTGACTGGTAGTTGAAAGGGCCTGATAGAATTTACACAAATTTGGAACTGGTGACCGTATTCTCATGATTTACTACATTATATTATTGCTTTAAACCTTTGCGCAACACTGATATATGATATTGATAAAGCACTTTGATTACCTGCCCTCACACATACAGATCCCAGCATCTCTTTTAACCGCTTCAATATTAGATAACCATCTACAGAAGTTGTTCGTGGCTTGTATGGCAACAGTTGCAGCTTGCTCTTTTATCATCAACATGTTCAATGCTAGCTAAGCGCGATTTCTTCAGAACCTTGACCTGTCTAGGTTACGGCGATTCTGAGTCGTCACCGTAAACAGACGACACATGTGTAAAGCGACATGAAACACGACCGTTTAGATAGATAGAGAACTTTTCACAAGAAAAGCCCTCCAAAATTTGTGTATCGAAGAAAAATGCTCTGTTTTTCGTCCTAGATTATCCTTTAGAACGGCAGAGATTTTTGTTGCTAATCAATTGGTCGAAGACTGATCCTAATCCTAGGATGAGTTCCTTTCAGGAAATCGACATGGCACTTCGCAAAAGCGAGGCCGAGAAATCGAGTAAAGAGCACCAAATCCGTTCGCTACAGGACGAGATGCATCATCAGGATGTAGCCATTTCGAAACTTCACAAAGAACGTAAAAACCAAGAAGAGAGCAATAAGTGGGTAGCGTTGTCCTGCAAAGAGCGAGGTTTTCTGAAAGAGATTTCGCAGAAAAAATTTTTAAACGGCAGTTGCCTCAGATTTTGTCTCGATTAACCAATTAACCTTTTCACTAACCAACCAAACGGCTAGTGATTTTTAATACTGATAGTGGATCTGTCACGTTCCTGACGAAATATTGTAGCTCTACTTCAATTTCGAAACTTCACAAAGAACGTAAAAACCAAGAAGAGAGCAATAAGTGGGTAGCGTTGTCCTGCAAAGAGCGAAGTTTTCTGAAAGAGATTTCGTAGAAAAGATTTTTAAACGGCAGTTGCCTCAGATTTTGTCTCGATTAACCAATTAACCTTTTCACTAACCAACCAAACGGCTAGTGATTTTTAATACTGATAGTGGATCTGTCACGTTCCTGACGAAATATTGTAGCTCTACTTCAATGATGCTGAGGTATTTGCAAAACCGTGGACCACAGGTGTCTGCGGTGGGAACACGCCATTGTCCTTTCCGGAGAGTAACGCGTTCACAACCACACCATGCCGGTTCTTCATTTCGCCTGTCTCACAGCTAGTTTTATCGATCAGTGCCATCAGCAATCACCCATTAACGGGATTGATCTGGCGAGTCCAAATCGGCATTGTACCCAGTTAAGCTGAGGCTATAGTTATCACGATCTTAACCTTTTTATTTACTGCCTATAAATTCACTCATATCTCATTTTATTTATTCTTTTAACCCCAAGGTATGTTGCGAAGGATAAATTCTATAATGCTGAGATGTTTGCCGGTTCTTCATTTCGCCTGTCTCACAGCTAGTTTTATCGATCACTTGTCATCAGCAATCACCCATTGACGGAATTGATCTGGCGAGTCCAAATCGGCACTGAACCTGAAGGATAAATTCTATAATGCTGAGATGTTTTTGCAAAACTCTGGACCGCAGGTGTCTGCGATGGGGAACGAACGCGCTGTTGTCCTTTCCGGGGAGTAACGTGTTCAACACCTCATTATGCGGGTCCTTCGTTTCGCCTGTTTCTAACCCGTTAGCGAGAGAATGCTCATTGCAAGTGATCGATGGAACTAGCGGGAGATTGGTGATGGCAAGTGATCTATGGAACTAGCTGAGAGACAAGCCAAACGAAGGATCTACATTGTGTGGTAGTGAACGCGTAACTCCTTGGAAAGGACAATAGCGCGTTCGTTCCCCACCGCAGACATATGCGCTCCAAAGTTTTGCAAATATCTCAGCATTATAGAAGTTATATTTCGTAACATATCCTGCCATTAAAAAGAATAGCTAGTAAATAAAAAGGTTAAGAATGCGGTTATCGTAACTTCCCTTTTTCGACTTTGGTGTTGCACTTTGGTTTGCCTAGTGACCTTAGTTCAATTGTAATTCCCTTTATGTTTGCCTCACAAATAAGATGATGTATGGCTCATATGTCACTCATAATGTTTCCAATCTGCTAAACTATGGCAGATTAAGCTTATAAACCATTACTTCAAATCCATGTCAACCAACGAATCCAAAAACCATCATTGCCTGACCTATGGATTAGGATTGTTCGCATGTAATTACAAGAGCACATTTTCAGAATAAGGAAGAAAAAGAATCTGGATCCAAACAAATGAATTTGCCATGATATGGACTCCAAACGAAGCCAAGTAGAAACCCATCTTTCATTGCAAATGACCATTTGCTACTTTCTGTCTTTTCCTTCTCAGCATCCCATAAAAGAAACTAATTTTGTGCATAATGCCGTTAGACCAAACTCAAAAGCGCCGTGTCTATCTCTTCACTTTCAAATGCACATCACATTCTACTAAGAGGAAGTCGTTCCTTAGTTAGTTGTGTGGAAACTAATAATCATTAGCAACTAGCAATTAACGCTTGAAGGAATAGAAACCGATTCTTAAAAAATGAAAACGGCAGCATTGCAGTTGCCCGAAAATACAGATAATTCTGCATATTTTAGGAATTTCGGCAACGGGCTGACCGCGCACGATCCGAGCAACAACTAGAATACGATGAGTTGACCGATCAACTCGACAATGAGAGTCGTGCCACAGCCGCAGAGATCGAGCTGGGCAAGAAGAAGGTCAGTGCTCAGCCAAAGGTGTCGAAGCTAAAGAGCAAGGAAACTAAAAGAATTTCAAACACACATTCCATCTATCAACTCATGTTGAAAAGTCAGTGATGGAATATTTGGAAATACTTAAAAAACTATTAACCAAATATTAACGTAAATTGGCACAAAAGATCCACATGCACCACAATTTGCTCTTTCTCTACTGCAACCTAAAGCGTTTCTTCCTGGAATGCTCTGAGTAGGCCCGGAAGACTCAGAAATCGAAGGCAATTTCGCTAGGTTGGAATGAAGAATAGTGCTTTCGATAAGCATACCTGTTTAAGACTGTAGAACAAATCATTTTTAAAATTGGACAGTTGTTAACCTTTTGAATGATGTGACGAAGTGTTATTCTACGAGCGCAACACTTCCGCTTTCAGGACATGGAGGTAGCTAAGCTTCGCCGCGATCTCGAAGAAACTGGACTGAAATTCGAGGAGCAGTTGAGTTCGCTGAAGAAAAAAGGCGCTGACACGGTTCAGGAGTTATCTGAACAAGTGGAGCAGTTGCAAAAACAGAAATGTCGGGCCGAGAAAGAGAAGGCGCAGATGCAGCGAGAATACGATGAGGCGTCCAGCGCTCTCGACCAGGTGGCCAAAGCTCGCGCCGAGCATGAACGTATAGCGAAGCAGCACGAAGTGCGTCTGCAGAACCACTTTTTGAATATGATGATTAACGTGTATAGTTAGAGAAAAATGGGCATATATTTATAAACTTTTAGTGATGCTCACTATGATGAGGGCATATTCATACTTTGTTCAAATGGGCGTAGCTTATACCATGTTGAGTATTCTGCAACTACACATAATATGATTTGTCTTTTTTGAAATTTGAGAGGAAAGAGGACGTCTTAAATTGTAGGTTCGACTTCTCGAACTTCGTCTGAGAGCCGACGAGCAGTCTCAGCAGTTGCAAGGCTTTGTCTCGTTGAAAGGTCGTGTGATGTCTGAAAACTCAGATTTGGCTCGGCAAGTTGAAGAGTTAGAGAGCAAAATCCAAGCAGCAACTCGATTGAAGTTGCAGTTTCTGAACGAACTAGACCAAAGCCGTCAGCTAGCCGAAGAAGAGGGCCGTGAACGCCAGAACCTTAACAATCTGTCCAAGAACCTCACCAGAGAACTTGAGCAGCTCCGCGAATCCATTGAGGATGAGGTGGCAGGCAAAGCCGAATCTATCAGACAACTGCAGAAATCGCAGACTGAGCTTGAGCAGTGGAGAACGAAGTTCGAGACGGAAGGCCTTATTGGAGCTGATGAATTCGACGAGGTGAAGAAGCGCCAGAACGCGAAGACTAGTGAAATCCAGGACGCGCTTGACGCCAGCAACGCCAAATTGGTCACGCTCGAGAACGCTCGCAGCCGGTAACTTTCTTGTATTTTATATTTTTGTATTATATTATACTTGTACTATTTGGCCTTATTTTTTTCTTTGGGGGGGGGGGGGTGCGAATAGTTCTCTTTGTTGTCTAAGAAAGTCTGCCCTTCGTCACCCTATTGAGCATGAATGAGGAGAAAGATCATGTTCTACTCGGCTAAGCAGAATAATAGCTGCCGAGTGAATTCTGTTTTGAAAAATATCTACTTGTGGATTTAGTAAGATATATGGAAAATTCGCTGTCTACCAATCTAGCAATATGTGCAGGACAACTTGTGTCGATGAAAGTGAAACTGGCGGGTCTGTTCTCCACGAGAAGCTCCATATCTACTTCTAGTCTAGTATCTAGTAGCTCTGCAATCTACACACAGATATCAATTGCGGAACAATGAAATAAACGATTATCATTACTCCTCTCCGAAAAGATTTCGAAATTGTCTCACTACATGTTCAGAAAGATTTCCAAGATCTTAGTATTATTCCAAGCTATTTCGATTTAAGAACTCTAATGACGATTTGCACTTAAAACCACAATTACACCAGCATCGGATTGTGATGCAGAATACTTACTTGGTATTTGAACGCCCCGTCCTCACTAGTTGTGCAGGCCCCAGCATAATCACCGTTTTTCGGAGATTTGCTGGTTAAGCCACTGTGGTTCCCTGGAATCCCGAGGACAGCCTGGCCAAAGTTTGCTCCAGGTCTTCATCACGACAGGCAATTGGAGCCCTTGTGGATCAGAGGAAAATTTTACACCATGTGGCTTTGATATGAGAACGATGGTGGAATCGAGTTCACTCTTAGCTAGGCTTCCTGATGGAAACGCCCAACTCCTTCGCAGCTTTGGAGACCCTGCCGAAGGGACGAATCCCACCGAATCCCTATAAATCGCAGTCCGACACCCAAGAACACTATCCAGCCACGATGAGGCGGTAAACCGTTGGGAGTGATGCACATAATGTAGTGTGATGCAGAATAAGAATATTAAATGCGATGTTATCAAGGACAGAAGGACCGGTCCATTAAGCACTACTCGACAGAACATTAGAGTCGATCGAGTTCCTGTTTTCGTCAACGTAAGTTTAGCCATCCACATTGTTTCCTTTGAACAACCAACGATCCGGATCGGACGCTTACAGTTGAAATGTGGACTAATGTCAGCATTGATACTCCTCGTCGTTTACACACCAACGTCAAGCTGTTGCGAACTCCAACATTTTATACATATTTCGATGATTTTAAAGAGATAATAATGTCTTCTAGATGGCTATCATTGCTAACTTAATGTCAGAATTGGTCTCAGGTGAACGGAAAATCGCGTCACGTCGAGAATCATGAATTGGAATGGAACAGATAGAACAAGCGGTTCGCTGAGTTTTCCATAACCACCAGGACAATTTATTACAATTCAGAACCCTAGAAATTTTCTTTTTAATTCCAGAAAATCCACAGGACAGCTGTTATAATTGATTTGCGCTTTTCCTCGTACTTGAAAATATCGGCAAAACACGAATTCTGGTGTTTAAGCCTAACAACTGAAGCCGAAGCAAGTCGTCTTGAAGCCGAACGTCACGCTCAGATTGTCGCATCGCTTGAGAAGAAGCAGAAAGCGTTTGACAAGTTAATCGACGAATGGAAGAAGAAGGTAGGCATATCAATTAGGTCCAATTTTTGAACATCGCTAAAGAAGTTGACTAAGCACATTAAACCAATCATCGACCATAATTCTTTGCAATCCATTAGAAGAAGGTGGTTTAGTATGCAAATTTTAGACCACAAAAATTTAGAACAGTCCAAAGATTCTTGTTTGACTAGGAACTTAAACGGGAAGTGAAAATGACAATTTCTACGTGTAGCTGAGACAACTTTACTGAAATTTAATTCTTGTGGTGCCAGTCACTTAGCCTGAATCATAGCACATATTCAAAGACCACTGAGGATTTCGAAGTGATGTTTACAACGATGACAGGTTGACGACCTCTACCTGGAGTTGGACAACGCCCAGCGCGATTCTCGACAGCTGTCCGGAGAGGCGCACAAGCTGCGCGGTCAGCACGATGCACTCGTCGACCAGGTCGAGGGACTGAAGAGAGAGAACAAAGCTCTAGCCGACCAGGTGAGTTCTTCAGCAGCTTTCCTCATCCATTCGTGCTGCTGGCACGAGTGCTTGAATGACACTCATTCTCAAAAACATTTATCTTTAAGTCTTTTTTACAATAAGATTCAAGGCTACTCGTCGTGAGGCTGTCGTATCTCTCTATTGCTATTGCTAATGCTATTCTGATCAACACATTGCTTTGTCTGTTTATCTACCTTACACACTGAAATAGTCTTTTAAGCCACAATTGATTCTTCCACTCTTTCGAACTCTACTCGAGCTTTCCCTTCAGAGCCTTCCAAATAGCTATTTCTTGAACGCGAAGTCACGAAGATTTTTTGGTGACAATATTTTCTGTCGTCCATAACGTAATCTTTTATTTCATCCATTGGCTAGATAGGTGGGACCAAAAATTATCGGGTTTTTATATAGAGACATTTTTTCTTCTAGGTTCACGACCTCACAGACCAACTTGGAGAAAGTGCACGTGCCGCACATGAGCTCTCAAAGAACATGCGTCGCTTCGAAATGGAAAAAGAAGAGCTCCAACGAGGTTTAGATGAAGCTGAGGTCGGTGTTGTCGTTCCAGACCACATCCATTGGGCGCCGAGAACTTTTCGTTTTCAAGGCAGCTCTCGAGGCCGAAGAAAGTAAGTCACTACGCTGCCAGATCGAAGTCACACAGATCCGTTCCGAAATCGAGAAGCGAATTGCCGAGAAAGAGGAGGAGTTCGAGAACTTTCGCCAAGTCCACCAACACACCATTGATAATCTTCAGGTTTGGCGTAGAATACTCCATCAGTTCTTTTCGGCGTCGTGCATTATGAATTAATTTGAAACGAAAAGAATTCACTCCGATAGTTTAAAAAATATATTGGACCACGATGCAGATCGTAATGCCTCACTGGTTGCTGTCCATAGAAATCGATTTTAATAACACGAGGGAATTTCGTGGATTCGAAAGTTTCTTTTTCAAATTTTAGCCTTTTCAGTCTTTTTTTTTTGTTAGTCCTCATTGGGTTTAATGATTTTTATGGTAATTTTTATCACCTCAGTATCCTAGAGGAATTGTAAAGTTGTTTCTGATTGAACTTATAGCTCTGCTTTGTTGAAGTGAACAATTTAACTTGTAGGCCAATCTGGAATCGGAGACGAAGTCAAAGTCTGAGTTACTGCGCGTGAAGAAGAAACTCGAGGTAGACGTGAACGAGCTCGAAGTCGCTCTCGATCATGCGAACCGCGCTAATGAAGACGCACAGAAAAATGTCAAGTAGGTTGCAAGAAAATTTTCGACATACGCCAACTCGAGCTACAGTCCTATAAGAAAGGGAGACTGAAACCAAAGGCTCGAAAGCATCTCTTCCGTAGCTGCAAAGTGAACACATTTAGCCAGCCATGTCGCTAACCGCTCTACCGCTTCTTTCGTTTTTGAGACAGAGACAGAGAGGGGGCGTGTGTACGTGTGTATGAGTGTGTGTGCCTGTGTGTCTGTGCGGTTCGGCGTACATATGTGTATGTGAATGTCTACGTGTGTATGCCGGTATGTGCAGGTGTGTATTGTTATGTGCGTGTTTCTTCTATGAGCCTACATTTTGTGTGTATTTGGATATTTGGATACATAAGGGATAAGTTTATTTATATGTTTTTGTAAACTGATCTCACTGAGCTGACGCGTACAAGATAAATTTATACATATCCATACATGTATGTGTTTGTGTGTTTGTGGGTATGTGTTCAAGTGGTTGAAGTATAAGGTGTGCTGCTTGGAGCTGGCAGCTGCTTCGAACATGAAACTTTGTTGCTATAATTAAGCTTTTTTTCATAGTATTAATAAAATTATGGTGCAATGGCGGGCGCGTGTGGAGCAGTGGTCGGAGGCGCTCTGCAAAACACACGGGGTACCACACTTGTCTCTGAGGATAGCAGCACTGACTCGATGCATCGGCAGACCGCCACAAGTCACTGTAAAGGTCAGAGATGCATTAGTCACCTCCAAACTATGCTTAATGAAGTCGAATGCATGGCGCATCCCTCAGGGATTGATCAACGCAGGAACTTCATTCTTTAGAGCTTTTTATGGTATAACGGGCTCACTAAACATACATAGGAACACTATGACTAGAACACATTTCTTGCGCGGGGATTATATGAAGGACAAAACGGAAGAAGTGGGATATTACACGAATGAAGTGGTAGTTACATTGGGATTCCAGCACTGCAGTGGGCTAGGGGAAGTTAATTGACGAAGCGGTAAAAGGATAAAGGATAAAGCTCTCGGCGTTGATCAATCCCTGAGGGATGCGCCATGCATTCGACTTCATTAAGCATCGTTGGAGGTGATTGAATGCATATCTGGCCTTTACAATGACTCGCGGTGGCCGGCCGATGTATCGAGCCAGTGCTGCTATCCTCCCAGACAAGTCTGGTACCAATTTGCCGACCCCGGAGGGATGGAAGGCTTGGTGGGCCATGGGCGCATTTTCACGTGCGCGCCGCAGTGGCGCCTCCAACCACTGCGCCACACGCGCCCTTCGACGAAGCGGTAGAAATATTTATATAGTGTCGATCGAGTGCGTTTGAAGCAAGACAGTAACAATACCGTTATGCCGGGAATGTCAAAATGCCACTGCCCGATTGCGATTGGGCAGGCAAACCATCAATGTGTGATAACTACAATCGAAGTGGCATATTTTATCGCATTTCGCATTGCATAAAAAGAGATCGAAATAAATTACAATCAATGAGATAAATTTCAAGATACTATGAATAGAAAGAAAAGGTTTTCCGTTGTATGTGAACCCTCTCTGTAGGGCTACAGTCTTGTTCTTTTCTCTTTCTGTCGAGTTTCTATACTAGTAAAGTATGGCAACAAATGTATCTTGAGAATAGGAAAGTGCTATCGAGAAAGCTTTTAGCACAGTTGTTAGAGGTGGTCTAGAATGCACACATTGTCTTCAGTTCGATCCCGCACTCTAGATAAGGCAAGGCTGGCTTATTGGCTTATTGGCTGTAAGGTAAGGCTCATTTACAGAAGGTACGTGGACCAAGTCCGTGAACTGCAAGAAGTAATAGATGAGGAACAGAGACGACGAGAGGAATTCAGGCAGGCGCTATTTTAACTTATACTGCTTTGCTGATCTTAAGTTTATCCTTCAGTTTTATATTAAAACCAATTTAACATCAATATTGAAGAGAGTTGTTGCTTGGCTCTGAACGGAAACTCGCAGCTGCGAAGCAAGAACAGGAAGAATTGGTTGTGAAACTAGATGCAGTAAGCATATTATTTTATTGTTGTATGTGGCTTTGAAGATTTTTTAACTTCGTGCTCGGAACAGCAGCGTCTCGATGTTCGAGAAATTCTAACCTTTTTGCGCCACTAGGAGTTTTCCGTGAAATCCTTGTGCATTCCCCTAATGATTGATGTCTCTCTCATCTACAGTGCTAAGAAATATGACTGCAGAAGAAGGCTAGAAAGCGGCATTTACTTTCGGATAAGAGGTCGTGCCATAACCTTGTTTGGCCACTGCCACCTTATTGTACTTTCAATAAAAGTTACCAATTAGATGCTACCCAATTCAGAATCCACCTAGGAAAGTCGCCTGTAAACTCTGCCATCGCGTTGTAAACTAGTAAACTAGTTATTGGTGAAAACATGGCTGACTAGTGGGCTCAGTTACCTTAGGAAGCATGCAATGGCCTCAGAACTTCATTGCGAGGTTCTGTGTTGTTAAAATGGCTACATTTAATTTGATGTTTTAGCCTTATGAGAAGCATCAAATAGATTATGGCTAGATCTCAGTGATAGTTTAATAACTGATCACAAAAAAATGTCCTTCATCGTACTTTATGAAATTTTTAAATTAGATCAGAATGCTTAAATTTCATACATTTTTCCAGCAGAAGCACTCAACAGATATTTAGACTGAACGAGCTCGTCGTGTGGCAGAGCAAGCGGTTAGAGAGCAACAGGAGCAGAACAACGACCTAAATTCGCAAAACTACGGGCTGGCCGCCCAAAAGAGCCAGCTGGATAACGAATTCGCTCTTCTCAAAGTATGTGCAGAATTGTATCTGCTCAGTTTGCATATGTGGGAAGTGAGATCGAAAAGTGTGAATTCTAGAGCGATATCGTAGAAGCCCAAGCGGAATTATCTGCTTCTGTGGAACGTAGTCGTCGTGCAGGCGCCGATGCCACTAAGATGGCTGAAGAGCTTCGACAGGAACAAGAGCGATCACTGAAGATCGAGCGTTACAAGAAGCAACTTGAAAGTCAAGTGAAGGTGGGTGCGTTGGTATAGGTATGCAGAACTTTCTCATTAGCTGATCATCGCTCGATTTTCAAAATCTTAATACTGCAAAAATATAGCTAGAATGTTTCAAGACAAGTAGACATCTCTTGAACTAGAAGCAAAGCAGAGGATTCAGCTGCTAACTAAGTGAGATCCTGTATATGAGCGGATGCACGTCCTTCTCAGTCATTCTGCTCTGTCACCTTCATATTGGTCTAACAAGAAAAAAATTTCAGTTCTAACTGAATACCCTAGAGATGCAGTCTAGAATTGTAGGCATCTTGAGAATTTCCGTGGAACATCAGTTTTCAGGGTTAAATTCACTTTTTTAAAATTTTCAAGTGGAAGGTTCTAATGGATTTTCTAATGTTTTTTTTCTGCGTGCAAGAAGCATTTTGCTCTAGGAAATGCAAGAACGAGCTGATGCTTCCGAAGCAGCCGTGGTGAAAGGTGGAGCGAAAGCCGTTCAGAAAGCCGAAGCTCATCTGAAAACGCTGCAAAACAATCTGGAAAAGGAGGCTCATCGCGCTGCTGAAGCTGTAAAATCTCTGTCCAGAGCTGATCGCCGAGTTCGAGAGCTCGAATTCCAGGTGACCACGGCAATTAAACTAAAATGTCAACCACTGTGGTATCGAGAAGCTTTGACTTCCGTAATAAGTCTTGCGATCTTAAATCGAAAACTAGAGCAAAAATCTACCACTCCTCTAGACCTGCGACACCTGGGTGGCGTAAATTTGAATCGTACACTTCCCTTTTTTTATTTAACACAACTGGAGGAATTCTAATCAACGATGACACTCTTAGCGGCTACCCTTGCATCTCATGACGCTTTTAACTGAGCTGCTCTAAGCCCACAGCGGTTTCTTTCTCTTGCTATGTTGGTCTTCATAGTCGCATGAGGTGGTCCAATGCATCGCTATCACTCTTTTTACAGAACAGTCCTTGCCACACTCGAACGACCTCACCCCCATCTGGTAGTTCCCGAAGATATAGGACGATTCTTGGCTAACTGCCATCGAAATTTATCTGTTATATCGGTGGTGATCCAACCTCTCTAGTAGTCAAAGGAAACGTAAACTTTTGCAAAATATTTTCCACCAGCTTGATGGCGCCTGCAAATCCTTGTTGATTGCTTCCTAATCTACTTCTCGTAACAGGAACCTTTTGTAAAAAAAAACTTTTTGGAAGAACCGCATTACCACTTATCTCTTTTTGACCACTTGCCCCTTTTTTGTTCTTCCACAAAAATAAATTTTCTTGGCCTCCCAGCTCCATTCGTGCCAATCATCTGAAGGGATATAAATGCTCTTAACATGAGATTTAGTCAGCACCTTTGTACATAGTTTTAGTCGCTGCATACTTTTCACCATTTTGCTGGATTCAACTTTTATTGGCCTTTAGGTCTATGTTATTTTATTAGTTATTTTATGATGATATTTTTCCTTTCAGGTAGCAGAAGATAAAAAGAACTATGACAAGCTTCAAGAGCTCGTCGAAAAGCTCTCCGATAAACTCAGACAGCAGAAGCGGCAACTTGATGAAGCCGTAAGTGTGCAAATGTTATTGCGACTCATTCGTCATTTTTTTTCAAAGGATGTCGCTGTTTTAGGAGGAACAAGCGAACAATCATCTAACGAAATATCGTACCGTACAGATGGCACTGGAAACGGCCGAGGAACGCGCCGACTCTGCCGAGCACTGTCTTGTCCGTATCCGATCCCGCTCGAGGACTAGTATCGAACAAAAATAGACTACGAAATAAATATGCACCTAGATTAGTGTTACCTCTCCTTTTTCTATGTTAATGTAGTACATGGCTATAGTATGTAGCGCTTGCTTTGATCAAAATAAATCTGCGAGCGTTTAGCCTGACTTCATGACTATGCAGTGTTTCGTTGTTAATTCTATTGTTTCATTAGTTTTTCATACTAAAAAAACAATGTGTTCTCTCGTCGTAGTTTATTTGACCTTCACGAGTTGAATGAAGTTGATCGAACTAAGAGACAAGGAGGTGGCAAGGCGAGAATAGAGTTAGGAACTCCATCAATGATCGAAAACCAGAAACCAGCACTATTACGAGACTGCTGCAAAAAGCGGTGGAAAATTCTCCTTGACCCGATGGATAGTCGTGCTAGGTCGGTTTCATGTTTTTATCACTGACAGCACCCGGAATCTATGGATCGCACAGAGGTTCCCAAAGACTGGTACCAATTTCTCGATCCTCGGATGTATCTGAAGCATCATTGGTTTGATCAGCGTCATTCCAGATCTCACGAGTATTACTGAAAGCCTTCCTACCACTGCACTACTCCCTTCGGTAAAACAATTTAAATTCAGTGCTTTTTTCAAAATGCATGTTTATGTTTTACGATATTTAAATTCATGGTAGGGAAGATCTTTGTTGACTTTTTGCAGAACACCATAGATTGTTCTGTAGTTGGCTCTTGAACCTTTTGCTTTGTTTACTTTTCGTTTCGAATGCCAAGACGTGCTTCAGTCAACCTCTTTAAATGGTCAGTGGTCATCGCAGATGGTAACAAATCATCCAGAATAGCTTCACCTGAAAGCCCTCATTTGGATCGCCAAATTTCCGCATGGATCAACAATACGCTTCCAAGTGCATATTTTCCAATTTCTCGATCCTCGGATGTATCTGAAGCATCATTGGTTTGATCAGCGTCATTCCAGATCTCACGAGTATTACTGAGCGCCTTCCTACCACTGCACTACTCATTCTGTAGTTGGCTCTTGAACCTTTTGCTTTGTTTACTTTTCGTTTCGAATGCCAAGACGTGCTTCAGTCAACCTCTTTAAATGGTCAGTGGTCATCGCAGATGGTAACAAATCATCCAGAATAGCTTCACCTGAAAGCCCTCATTTGGATCGCCAAATTTCCGCATGGATCAACAATACGCTTCCAAGTGCATATTTTGCAGAAGGTTCGGAAAATTTAATGTCAGCAGTACGGATCTTAACAAGAAGGAAATCGCAAACGCACATCAGCAATTGGTGACAACTGCTTAGAGGTAATAGTCGACTACAAATACTGTTCATGAAGCTAAGGGAAATTTAAAGATTGACCATTCGTTAGCTATGTGAAAATACTGAAAGACACTGAAAAAGCTCTGTGGCTGGATTCCAAATAGCTTAAACAATGATCGAAAAGATAGTCCTTGTGAAATTTGCTCAGCTCTCCTTCTATATAGGGGCACGTGTGGCGCAGTGGTCAGAGGCGCGGTGCAACACGAACCTGGGATCGATTTCCGCGCCCATGACCCACCAAACCTATTTTTCCGGGGTCGGAAAATTGGTATCAGACTTCTTTGGGAGGATAGAAGCACTGGCGCGATACCTCGGTAGGCCACCGCGAGTCATTGTAAGGGCCAGATGTGCATTCAATCACTTCCAAACGATGCTTAACGAAACTGAATGCATGGCGCACCCTCAGAAATTGACCAACGCCGAAAGCTTTATCCTTTATTTTTTCTTTTATCCTTCTTCTACACGACAAAAATGGCTCATTTCTCAGTAGCATTGCATGCTCCGATGAAAACAATCTTATGCGACAACTGAAAATCTTCAGCCCAGAGGTTAGAACAAGTGAATTTCTAGACAATTCCTAAAACAGATTATGCACAGTGGGAAGGTTACGGTAAAAAATGGTCAGTGGTCATCGCAGATGGTAACAAATCATCCAGAATAGCTTCACCTGAAAGCCCTCATTTGGATCGCCAAACTTCCGCATGGATCAACAATACGCTTCCAAGTGCATATTTCGCAGAAGGTTCGGAAAATTTAATATCAGCAGTACGGATCTTAACAAGAAGGAAATCGCAAACGCACATCAGCAATTGGTGACAACTGCTTAGAGGTAATAGTCGACTACAAATACTGTTCATGAAGCTAAGGGAAATTTAAAGATTGACCATTCGTTAGCTATGTGAAAATACTGAAAGACACTGAAAAAGCTCTGTGGCTGGATTCCAAATAGCTTAAACAATGATCGAAAAGATAGTCCTTGTGAAATTTGCTCAGCTCTCCTTCTATATAGGGGCACGTGTGGCGCAGTGGTCAGAGGCGCGGTGCAACACGAACCTGGGATCGATTTCCGCGCCCATGACCCACCAAACCTATTTTTCCGGGGTCGGAAAATTGGTATCAGACTTCTTTGGGAGGATAGAAGCACTGGCGCGATACCTCGGTAGGCCACCGCGAGTCATTGTAAGGGCCAGATGTGCATTCAATCACTTCCAAACGATGCTTAACGAAACTGAATGCATGGCGCACCCTCAGAAATTGACCAACGCCGAAAGCTTTATCCTTTATTTTTTCTTTTATCCTTCTTCTACACGACAAAAATGGCTCATTTCTCAGTAGCATTGCATGCTCCGATGAAAACAATCTTATGCGACAACTGAAAATCTTCAGCCCAGAGGTTAGAACAAGTGAATTTCTAGACAATTCCTAAAACAGATTATGCACAGTGGGAAGGTTACGGTAAATTCCAATACCGACTATCCATTAGCCTCAACATCGATCATATAATTCACTGGTTTCTCAATAAAGAGACATGAAGTTGTTAACAAAAGAATTTACGCCATCCAATATTGGCTGACGTCTTGGTGTTCTTTGCTTGTCATCGTTTGACACTGCTTTCTCATTTGAATCACACAAAACAAAGTGAATAAATGTTTCGAGTTGTCGAATAAACAGTTAAAGCACCGAAAATTCACCAGAAACCGAAGGCAAACTGGTTCCCATCTATGGACGTTTAGATTAACCTATCCGAAAGCGTCAACAATACAAAGTGGTACTGAAAGCTAAGTAATGAAAATATACTGGCCCATTACTTTCCCTCTCACCCTTCGCCCACAAAAAAAAGCTTTTGGGAAACATGTTTCGAACAGCCGAACCGCCAACAATGTGTGCACAGCAGGAGGGCAGAGTGTAGAATTCCTAAAACTGGTGAGGCAAATAGCCATTTCCATCCGCTACGAAATAGTGCCAGTTCGTCGGGAAAGGTTTAGAGGAAAAACCGCGTTCCTCCTAAACGATACGCTTAGCAAAAATAAAGCCTAGTTTACCACTCCATTCATTTCCAACGAAACATGCACGTTGCTAAAGATGGGCGGTTCAAGAAAGCTTGGTAGTAGTAACACTGTACTTAATCTCTTGTATTACATACAGGACGGCTACATGGGCGAAACAGGTACACCACTCGTATAAAAGAGCACCTAGTTGGAAAACTTAAAGTTACTCTATTCACTTAAAACAAAATACTCCACTAGTCATATATAGAGTACAAAGATATCACCTGTATCACCTGTAGCCCCGTTGATCGTCGAGTGACTCGAGCGGGCGCCAGTAAATCCTCCATTTTTCCCTGTCGCGTGCAAGAGTAGCCAGTGCGTTTTCTCCTTGCTTTAAGGACTCGTCGTGCATCATATCTTTCTTCAAGGCTCTTCGTGAAGAACTCTGACCATCGGGTCGGTAGTCTTCTTGCAGTACGTTTGACATCTCAAGGAATCCAGCCACTAACGGCACTTGTCCATCGGTTGTCATTCATACGCATTACGTGTCCGGCCCACCTTATCTTCGACTGTTTGGCATACAGAACAGCATCTTTGATTTTTGATCGTTGAAGCAGGTCGGAGCTTCAGATCCCATGCCTTACTTGTGTGAAACAGGATACTCCTAACATCGTCCTTTCGACTGCGCCTATCGATAACGCTATGTGATCTTTCATCCTGCTCATGCAGCGATCAGGTTTCTGACGCATACGTTAGAGCAAGAAGTACCGTTGAGTCGAAAAGGTGAGCACGGAGTCGGGTGTTCTTTGTTCTCTTCACTACATCCTCCATGCTCTTGCAAGCTCCCCAAGCAGACCGTTTCTTTCTGCTCAGCTCTGGAGCTAAGTCGTTCATCATATTGATTTCCCGACCTAGATAGACATAACTGGAGCATTCGGAGATATTCGTTCCGTTGGCAAGGGCGCGCGTGGGGCAGTGGTTGGAGGCGCTACTGCGGCGCGCACGTGAAATGCGCCCATGGCCCACCAAGCCTTCCATCCCTCCGGGGTCTGCAAATTGGTACCAAACTTGTCCAGAAGTATAGCAGCACTGGTTCGATACATCGGCAGGCCACCGCGAGTCATTGTAAAGGCCAGATATGCATTCAATCACCTCCAACGATAATTAGTGAAGTCGAATGCATGGCGTCCGTTAGGGGTTGATCACCGCCGAGAGCTTTATCCTTTATCGTTCCGTTGAGCGTGAATAGGGCATACGAAACCAATCCGTTCTTTATGAACGTCGCTTTTGTGAGATATTTATTTATATGATTTTATAAACTGATCTTCTTTAACTGCTGTGAGGTTGGTATAGCTCTTCCTTGCCGTTGTCGTTGCTGCTTCTGTTGGTATTATTGGTTGATGGCTGACGTTTCAGTGATTTCGTCTTCCTCAGAGCCTACACCTATTTTATATTAGAATGCTTTAATTATTCAGTGGAAAAAAGGCTAAAGTATTAACGAAAATCAAGCTTTTAAATAGATGGTGGGTTGGGATGCTACGGTCAAATGTAGGTCTACACCATATTGAACAGAAGGGCTACCCACCGTGATGTTACGAGTGGTACTGCCCTTGTTCACGTGGAGTAGCGAACAAGACACACCACTGGGTGAAAATATCATTTTGAAATAAGGCGCCAGGTCACGCGTGATACTTTAGCCTTTTTTCCACCGAATAATTAAAGTAAAATACCTTCAGGCTCTGAGGAAGGCGA
This sequence comes from Angiostrongylus cantonensis, assembly GCA_009735665.1. NCBI lineage: Eukaryota > Metazoa > Nematoda > Chromadorea > Rhabditida > Metastrongylidae > Angiostrongylus > Angiostrongylus cantonensis. The sequence continues at coordinate 1,097,260 of MQTX01000127.1, read as the reverse complement.
AATCGCCGAAACGTCAGCCAACGACCAACAAGACAAACAAAAGCAGTAACAACAACGACAAGGATGACCTATACCAACCGTGCATCAGGTAAAGAAGATCAGTTTATAAGATTGTATAAATAAATATATCAACTATCTATGCCGAGGTTTATAGAAAGTCGGCCTTTTCAGTTTTTGTGAGATTTAGTCGAAGACCAATCTTTCCACACGCTTTGCCAATGGACAAGCATACGTTCCGTTTGGCCAATGTTTGGTGTTAGGGACTCCTTTACTATCACGGGTTTCCATGACTGTTTCTATTTCAATTGAATCAAACGCATACTGTAAATTGGTGAAGGTGAGACAGAGCGATCTTTCGTATTCTCGCGATACTTCAACGAGGCTTGTTATCGTGTTGATGTAGCTCATCGTAAAAAATCCTTTTCGAAACCCTGGTTGCTCACATGATTGTCATTTGTTTTGCTGTTGGTTTAAAGTTTTTGGATAACTTCCAAAAATCCACAAACCAACCTCAAATAGAAGCGTTTTGTGATCACGCCTGAGTTCGAGCAATACCGCAGCCTAATTCTTTAATTTGGGCCAGGCACATTCCTCGCCTATATGGAGCTCTGCACGGCTGCTCCTCATTAAATAACTGGAAGACTTAAGAAGAACAAAGTGGCATGTTGGTCAAGTATCGTCGTGAATAAATCTTCTTGTTAACCACCTGCCTGTCTCATGTCTGCTCACCTAGAAAACAGTGAAAGTTATAGAGTGCTGGTGAGCGGACGGAAATGTGTGAGTTTCAATTCTTCTCTACTAGTTACGACTACTACAATTTCGTTTCACTTAAGATATAGCATTGAAAGTTTCTGCTCAAAGCCAACCACTCATTATGAATCAAACTGAAGACACCGTTCTTCAGTATACTGAGAGGATATCGGCCGCGAAGCCTTGTTAATCCGTCAACGGTACGTAAGCTTCAGTATACTGAGAGGATATCGGTCGCGAAGCCTTGTTAATCCGTCAACGGTACGTAAGGGAATTTTGAAATAGCAGTTCGCCAGCATCGACTTTCTATTTAACCTCGGCAGTACGTTGTTTTCTTGTTCAGAAATCGCGAGATTGCTATACAGCATACATTTACTTCCATAGAAAACACACAGTGCAATGCAACAGTAGCTGACGTTTCGGCAGCATCGCCTTTTTCAGAGCCTGGAAGGGTATAGTGATATACAATTTGTTAGGCCAAACACTTCAATAACACTTACAGTAAGACGAAAAACTTCACGGCAATTACATGATCAACAACTTCTCGAAAAACTCATCGCTTTTTTCGTGACTTCCAATGAGGAAGGTTAGAACAGCTGATTATAGTCGCGAATGGACTGCACCATCCCTCATCAGAAGCTGATGCGAAAATACGGGGCCAGGTCGCGTGTGACCTCTGGGCATTCCTCCCTGCTATTCATGGTAAGGTTCTTCTCATTTATCCAAAAAATTTGGAGCATTTTGTGCGTTGGTGACTTAGTCTACCTTGCGAGTACATTAACTTTTTCATCAAAATCGTCTCCGCTATGCGTTTGTATCCCATGCGTGCCTTGTGGGGTACTTAGGTTTTGTAAATATCACAGCCTTATAAAGATTATATTTCGCAACACACCTTGCTATTGAAAACAGTAGACAGTAAATAAAAGGGTTAAGATTGCGATATTGAAGTGTTTGGCCTGGCAATATTTATTCCTCCCTGCTATTCATGGTAAGGTTCTTCTCATTTATCCAAAAAATTTGGAGCATTTTGTGCGTTGGTGACTTAGTCTACCTTGCGAGTACATTAACTTTTTCATCAAAATCGTCTCCGCTATGCGTTTGTATCCCATGCGTGCCTTGTGGGGTACTTAGGTTTTGTAAATATCACAGCATTATAAAGATTATATTTCGCAACACACCTTACTATTGAAAACAGTAGACAGTAAATAAAAGGGTTAAGATTGCGATATTGAAGTGTTTGGCCTGGCAATATTTTATTATATCAGTATACCTTCCCAGGTTCTGAAGAAGGCGATACTGCCGAAACGTCAGCTACTATTGCATTGCATTTTGTATTTTTGTATAGAAGTAAATGTGTGGTGTCTAACAACCTCGCGACTGCTGAAAAAGAAAACTGAACAAGAAACGTTAGCCTAAAGTTGAGTTTAAATTTCTCTTTTCTTATTTCTTGCTTAGCAGATCCCCCTTTTTTGTGTTTTCTATACTTTGCCAGTGAACGCAAAGGTACTTGATGGCGCTGTGGAGGTCCCGCCTCAGTTGAAGTGAATTTTAAGGTTGTGGAACATAAAACATTGGCCTACGTGGTAAAGAGGAAATGTCGATGAACAACCACCTCACCACCCACTTACTAAACATTTCTAGTCTGTTTGTGCTAAGTTGGAAATACCACAGAATGGATTTCGGAGCACTTGAGCAATGCGAACCCGATTTTAAAACCCACCCCACCCAGCCGCCACCCCTGATGAAGAGACACAGTTTCTTTTTTTTTTCGATTATTCAACTACTCGTTCCTTATCGGCACCATCAGCTGCACATGCCTGCTCATCAATAGAAATTTCGAGCAAAACAAGTATTATTTGAAAGCAGCTATGTATTCTGCCTTATCTTATCTTCACAATTAACTTTATTTACAGCACACAGCAACGGAATGTGGCCCATGTGAATCACGTGACCGGTGTGTCATACGCATGACTATTGCTGACCACTTACCAGCTCCGGTGCAGAGCGCTTGTCGTTGCGGTTGATGGGGTTTCAACTATGGTGCAACAGCGACGAACCCTATATAGCGATCCACGTAATGCAAAAGGAAGGTTGAAGGACAAAAAAAAAGATAAGAACGGAAAATGATGAAGTGCTCAAGACAAGAAGAACGTCATGAAAGAGGGCGAAAGTACAAAGTTATCAACACATTCGCAATGATATGACTCATGATTGATGATGATATGTATGGGTCATACCCTTCAAACTTTCTTCCTTTGCTCTAAAAGTTTCTTGTGCAATTTTGAGCTCAATACCTCTTTTTTTTATTGATTCTGTGACAGACGTCGTTCAAGGAATTTATTACTTTATGGAGATCGTAAATTACGAACTATTAGTTCTAGGACTAGCTGGACTAGCTGTGCTCTCAAAGAGAGTCTCCTGGTGATTCTCTGCTCAGTGAGAAGTAAGTTGTGGTTAGACATGGCAGAAAATCCCTTTGTGACAATGAGATTTCGTGACTGTAAAGAGTTATGCTAATGTTGACAGAATGCACCTATCAATACTGTATTCCAAAAGAATGTGTTTTTTGAAGCCATTATAGGTTCATGTTTAACTCCCAACATTTCGTCCGTGTCGTTGAATTTATGACTAAAAAAATCACTTCATGATTTGTAAACTTTACAGATTATATTTCATATGACTGTGGGCGAGTGTGGCGCAGTGGTTGGAGACGCCAGTGCGACACACACGTGGAATTGAGATCCGCGTACATGGCCCACCAAGCCTTCCATATCCCTGGGGCCGGCAAATTGGTGCCGGAGTTATCTGGAAGGATAGCAGCACTGGCTCGATGTACAGGTAGGCCACCGCAAGTCATTGTAAAGGCCAGATGTGCATTCAATCACCTCCAACGGTATTGAATGAAGAATGCATGGCGCATCCCTCACGGCTTGATCAACGCCGAGAGCTTTGTCATTTATTTCATTTTTAGCTGTCAGTGAACAGACTAAGAATGGTTTTTGTCTCGATTGCATTGAGTGCTTATCAATACGTACAACATGAGTTTTGGAGTGGATATGTGTTGCTATTTTCTCATAACATCCAGAACATCACCTACGTTTCCGTGTTGGATCGTTGGTCGCTCATTCTTCAGTTTATGTTCAATCACCGTTTTGAAAAGTCCTCGTCCTTCCAACCTGTGCCAAACAGATGGATGGTATTTCGATGAAGGAAGAACTTCTTCAGGCAAACACCCGCAGAACAAATATCGATGTACATATTCCTCTCATCATTTCTTAAACCGTTCAGCAACGTAACTATCTAACCACGCCGCCATTTCTATAGGCTTCAGAACGAGCCTGCTCCATGGTTCCATATTCTATCCATACACGCTTGTACTCAATAATTTTAACAATTTATCTCCATATTTCCATATTCGCACCTCTCGTATGTGATGTATTGATGGAACGCGTGCAGGAGTCTTCATGAAAATAGTGGAGTACAAAGCAGTGTGGAAAATGCGGTCATAAATAGACACATGGACGATGGAAGAACCTAGAAGGCGGCCAGAAGTAGGAATAGAAAGTAACTCCAAGCAAAGGAAACGTCAAATTGCAGTGCAAGAAGTGTGAATGAGCAAAAATGCGGCTAGTTTTATTCTTTTTGCTCTCTAACCGTTTAAAGGTCGTTGTCCTACAAAAAGCCAACTGGTTGTCTCACCTCTCTCCATTTAATAGTTTTTTTTAAAAACTTTTTTTCGTACTCATCCTTAGCGATATGAGCCATGTTCGAGTCGCTTCAAGTTTGGAACAAAAATCCATCATCACCCTTGACCGAAAGCTCGTGTGGTTTAAGGTAGAAGTGCCACAGCAGAAAATCGCAGTTATTCACTTTTATGCAAATCCTTCAGGAGCGCTTGTAGCGCAGTGGAAAAAGCCGCCCTGTAAACTCATAGGTTTTATCCCGTTCTCCAGACCCATAGCAGCACTAACTTGATACATCGGTGGGTCGCATCGTGTCATTATAAAAACCAGATATTCATGCAATCACATCAAACGATGCTTGTTGAAGTCTAATGCATGCTCGTTCCCTCAAGGATTTGTCAGCACCGAGGCCTTCAACCTTTTATTCTTTTATTCAAATACTGTGCTGCATACAGTTGGCGAATAAGTGCTCAGACGAAAAAGGTTTGTAACTACGTGGCTCACTATATTAAAGAATCCGCTAGAGTGACGCATTTTCCAAAGAAAAAAAATGTAGATGGAGACCTACTCCGCTTCTATACCAACTCAGATATTTTCACAAACTAGGTGAGAAAGTGCTAGAAACTTACGCATTTCCGGGTATTGATAGCTGCTTGAGAATGTTTTTGAAGCAAGCATAGAAAAATGTCATTCATTCTCTGGTTATCCACCTGTCCCGTCCTCACATCTGCTGCGTGGATCACAGCACGTCGTTGATCTGGTTCCTTTCCCAGTCCTTCGGATTTCCGTATATGTTTGTTTAGCTGCTTTCTGAGGTTTTTTCATCTTTGTGAACGGCGTTGAATGCTAACCGAGACGATTCGTCCTGCATTCATAGGTTAGCCGTGCACTGGCGCACCTAGGTTTTCGCCACGCATACTTGTCCACCTTTGTGTATTGGAAGGTACATTTATCAGGCAATCGGCTGCCAACTCACCAACCCCAAAAAGATGGAAGGCTTGATGGACCTGCGTTTGGATCGAACCGGTAACGCTTTTGTATATACGTTAAAAAGAAGAAGTAATGAAAAAATAATGATAGAGAAGTACTCGCGCTGAAAATGTGGGCCATGGAAAAAATTATCGGGAGAACTGCAAGGTAGGAACAGTTGAATTAATGCAACAAAAATGAAAAAAAAATTTTAGACTAGAAGGTGAATGTGAAGCGTAGTATTGAAATTCTGTTTTCACTCAACCGTTACAACAACCAGAATCTACACAAATGAAAAAAAAATTTTAGACTAGAAGGTACCTAGGTTTTCGCCACGCATACTTGTCCACCTTTGTGTATTGGAAGGTACATTTATCAGGCAATCGGCTGCCAACTCACCAACCCCAAAAAGATGGAAGGCTTGATGGACCTGCGTTTGGATCGAACCGGTAACGCTTTTGTATATACGTTAAAAAGAAGAAGTAATGAAAAAATAATGATAGAGAAGTACTCGCGCTGAAAATGTGAGCCATGGAAAAAATTATCGGGAGAACTGCAAGGTTGGAACAGTTGAATTAATGCAACACAAATGAAAAAAAAATTTTAGACTAGAAGGTCCTTCGTTATTCCGTCTTCAGTGACGAAATGCACTGAAACTTTGAAAGATTTCCTTTTACATTACCTTCTGTCACTTAGTGGTTTTTCTCGATTGCGTTCTAACTGAAGAAAAAATGAAGCACCATTTCTAATTTCGCGTTGTGATTTCAATTTTCATCTACAAATCTCTGAATCACCTTTGAAAAAACTTGAAAAAAAAATTGGAACATTTTTGGGACTGGAGACTTTTTCTGATTTTTTGAAACTACCATGACCCACGTAGGTTCTAGTTGAATACTTAGATACTTGGATGGCCCGTTCTCACTGGTTGTGCGGACTCCAGCATAATTTCCGTTCTCCCAAGATTTACTGGCTCACCCATTGTGATTCTCTGGAATCCAGAGCACAGCTTGGCCAAAGTCTGCTCCAGGTCGTCATCAGCATAGGTAGTCCAGTCCTGGTGGATCACAGGGAGATTTGCCACCATGTGACTAGTTTGATATCAAGACGATGGTGGATCCTGATATTGGTTCGTACTTTCTATTATAAAAAATTCGAAGGTTCAATCTCTACCATTCAAAAACATCACGTCTGCTCTAATCTACGTTCTCTTCCAGTCTTTCCAGTTCTACTGTTATTTCGAAATGTGTAACTCTAGAATAATTGAAGAAAAATACTTTAAAAAGACTTGGAGAGTACTCGAATTCTCTCTCCGTTTATTTTCAGCTGTTCTGATGGCTGACCACAACAAGAAACAAACCGTGCATGAGCGGATACGGCATTGTGGACTAAGTCGCAAAAGCTCAGATCCTCACGCTACGATGTCATCATTTCATCTCTAGGGAACGTCGAAATAGTTTTCCTTCGGTTTTTAACTTTTTTTTAGAAGACCGTCTCTTAGAAAGACGAGACTTGCAAAAGAACCGCATTGCGATAGCCAAATGCATAAGCTACAGTTAACTGACGATTAGATAAGAAAAACGACCCAATAAATTCCGTTGGTTGTGGCGATTGGATTAAGATTGCATCAAAGAAAAGACGTGATTGAAACATCGGCAATCTGATTACTTTCAAATGGTTGAATAGACTGAGCATGTACTCCTGTCACTCCCAACTCCTGTCCGACTGGCCACTAATTAAGCCGAGCAGGCAGGCTCCAATCAACCCCTTGATCCCTGAACCCTCTCAGTTGGATACGCCCACTTAGAGCATAAAACTTTTGGCATGATACCTTTTTTACTATTTTGTGGAAAAACTAGCCGTAGGCAGCTCTCCGCGCTTTTATGTGGGATCGGTCTAATCCTTCTGCAGTAACGAGCTCTTCGCTATGTATCGCAGCTGGTTACCCATAAATGCCATATAATAACAGCGAAGCAGAAAACTATTTAGACTCAGTGTTCGTTGTTGTACCTACTGAAAATGGAAAAATAGGGTTACTAGGGTGTAATATTACGCTGTACAGAGTCATAGCTGATTGCTATCGTGTTGACATACGTCACCTTCTTTCGATGTAGAAAAGCTATCCCTTTTCTAGTAAACCAGCAGGTCTACTCTAGTCATTTTCGTCCCAAAAAAATCTATTAGCCAGAAATCATTTAAACTTCATGTTTTCAGCCATAAATTAAATGTAGGGACTGGTGGCTAACGTCTTGGCAGGAACTTTTCTGTTATCTGAGTTGACGCTGAAACCACTTACACAGCGATCACTAAACTATACACATTTCAGCAACTAATTTGTATTGTTAAAGAAAACCCTGTAATATTTCTCTGCGACAAAACAAAGGCTAAAGTGGACATCGAAACTAGAATTTGCTTACGTCACTAACCGGATTTGTTTGGACTTTCGTTCAAGCCCATCAATATTGCCAATTTCCCTTCTCTCGTCAATCGTTTACGAAGATCCCCTCAGCACCTTATCAATGTCTAATCCCATACGTCAACTGAATGGTGGTCCGCCAGGAATGTAAACATTGCCTGCTGCAACACCGTCGCCGTTCTAATTCGTAATGGCAATTTCATTGTTGACAATGGATTTCGGAATCTGACACCATTTCGTCCAAGCTGTTTACAATAGAAGCGAACAGTGGCATATTATTCTGCCTATGTGCATGTACGAATATATGTATTCGTATGTTTTCATGTATACATGTAACCAGTACGGATTTCTATACGCGGCTGTGTAAGTAGATCTATTACTGTATGTATTTGGATGCGCATGTATGATCGTGTGATTAATATGTGTGAACGTGGGTATAAAATATGTACGTGATTATGTCTATGCATGATGTATTTGTGAATGAACAAAAAGGTTCTCGTCATCGAACAACAGGACTTCGGAGAACAGAACGATGAAAGGCAAAGCGTCTAGCGTTGATCTATTCCTTAAGCATTCGCCATGCACTTGATTCCATCGAGCTTCGTAGAGATGGATGCAAATCTGGCTTATCCAATGATTTGCAGTTGTCTACCGATCTACGGATACCAGTGTTACTGTCATTCCAGATAAGTCGAGTACCCGAAAACTGGAAGGACTTGGTCAATCGTGGTGCTGATCGAATCCGAAGGCCACTTAAACCAACAAGCACTTCGAAACATTTCGCCTATATAATGATAAAACTATGAAGTAATTGTAACAAGATCTAGCGCATGAAGCACAGTTTCCTATGAGTGAAACTTTGTGCAGGATTCGTATAAAGCTTTACAGGAAACCACTGACTAACAAGTGAACCAAAATACGATGATGTTAAAAGCCTGATTAAACGACTCTCTTCATGTTTCCCTTCACCAGAGTTATTTGAGACTTTCAGGAAGTCATCAGCATAACGCAATCTTGTGCGAATCAGATGTGTGCACAGTTTTATCTGAGTTCAATTCCCTTCTAACGTTATGATGTGGGAAATCAGCCATTTAGCTACAGGCGGGGCGCTAATGAATGGAAACTCTCGAACACTATTACTGGAAATTTCTGTCATCGCGAACTATTGAAGAGGTGTTCTACACACGTATGGTATCACTATTTATACAACTTTTCAATTTTTTGGCATAATTTGAGTTGGAAAACATCAAATGTTTGATGACTGCTTCGCACGCCTTGGACCAGGGGGAAGCTCCAGTTCTGAAAATCTTTCTCGGGTCTACAAAAATCGACGACGGCATGTGGTTACTTGCAAAGCTATTTCATAACTCCGCTGAAAAAATCAAATTCAACCAGTGAGATACCAGCCAGATGAAAAACGTACTGTGGCCTGCACAATCACTGGTGAACGTGTATCATTCAAGTATTCAAATACATGAGAATATGCCACTTGTCACTTCCACACTAGTATCTTAACGAGATGAGGGAGGAAATGCCTTGCAGAGGCACTTATTTCAAATTCCGTCATAATAGATGATTTCGAAGAGGTTTCCATCAGTGTCATTTGCATAAGAGTTCACAAAAACTCATCAACATTCCCATAAGTATTTACGTTCTGACATGTCTCGTGATCCTCGTTTTATAGAATCGAGATCGATTCAATGTATCATCAAAAGTACTGGAACATCCGATTGAGGCATTCGCAATTTTAAAAATTCTCTCTAGTGATATTTCCAACTTTGTCATCAATTAGCGGAATCGTCGACTTCTCGACAAGCTACTTGTTCCAGTCGAATCAATGTCGAATATTCGGACGTGACTACGCTATTCGTAACCTGGGAGAACTGTGTTTTTCTATGTGTCGCCGTTGAAATCGTTGCGCTCAGAACTTTTCCGAGTAGTGCTCGACGATATTATGCATAATTATTTATACAACAGGAAAACATAAACATTATATGATGATAGAGAAGGATTAGAATACGAGAACTCAAGTCGAAACACGTCGATAATCTGAAAAATGCGGACTTTTTTTTAGAAATGCTTTTAAAAACTTCCATTACAACCACAATGATGCTGAGATATTTGCAAAAATCCGGACCGCAGGTATCTGCGGTGGGGAACGAACGCGCTATTACCCTTTCAGTGGGCTAACGCGTTCACCACCACACCATGCGGGTCCTTCGTTTCGCCTGTCTCATTACAACTGCTAGTAGAACAGTATAGCCGAAGAGAAAACCTTTTTTCACGTAGACTTCACATATTATATACTTTCACTAATTTTTCCGTCGTAATTGGTGAATCCCGATGTGGTGCTAAGAACACGAAGCGCAATCAATTCACCTCAGCTCAATCAAACTCCCTTTATTTCCAAGAACTCAATTTTCGCAAATGAATGGATTTTTCAAGCATTATTTGCTTTCATAGTGTTCTCTTCTTAAGATGTCAATCTTTTAGTAAAGTGTATCTTGAAAGCGATCAACCTGAATAAAGTGGTGGGCGCGACACCGGTTGAAGATTACTTGCAGCACGGTTTGCCTTCACAGCACTTCTTGCCCATTTCGCCACACTTCTTTCCTTCATCACAGCACTTCTGTCCACTCTCACTTCCGCAGCACTTCGACGTGCCACATTTGCAGTCAGGACCACAGCCACAGCCTTTCGAGCAGCACTTGCAGCCCCTCTCGCACGCCCCACCTTCGCAACACTTGCAACCGTCCACGCAACCGCATTTAGCTAAAATCGTAAGCAAGGATTCACAAGCATTTTTCCGCATAACTCGATCTCGAAGTATCATTGAGATTATTTCTGAAACCGTATGGTATCAAGAATTTGGAAATGTTTCTGTGGTTCGACGGCTGAGCGAAACTTCTAAGTCTATGCCCGTTAAAAGCAAACGAAATGTAATTTTCATCCAAGAATGACTTTATATTAACCTCGGCGCTGAGTATCAGAGCCTAGAAAGGTCAAGTTTGATTGGGGTATAGTCAACCAAATACCTTCATAACATCAACAGAGGGACAATGAAACCTGAATTTCAAACACGTGTTAGATTCAAAAAAGTTTCACCACATAATCACCGTCTTCTATGTGTAGGAAAGTAATAGAGGCACATTACCCATCCGTGTGACCTCTGTGCAGTTGTCTCTATCAATAACAAGAATAAGTGGAATACTCACAGAAAACGGTGAGTGTCCGACCAATACTTTTAATGCGACTGAAATCTAGAGGTCAGGTTCTTATGTTGGGGTTATGTTCTAGGCCTTGAAGAAGGTGAAATCAGCCGAATGGTATGCTAACAACCTCGCGTGTGCTCATCGAGGACACTATGAGTTATTGAACAAAACAAAACTGATGATGTTCTAATATAGGCAGTATTCATGTGCAGTAATACTTCTACTTAAGAAATTCGCTGATATATAATGGAGATCATTTTAAAACGCTTTCCCATTCTCTCATAGCTTCCTAGGAGGTATCCGCGACTAATATATAGAGCGCTCGGGAGGTCTACAGAAATCGGTGGCACTACAATCTGAAGATGAAATGCTAGCACATTTTTCCAAATGAAATCACTTAGAGAATGACCGTGTGTACCACCTAGCTGGGATATGTCAATATTGTTACGAAGAGCGAACGTGTTGCACTTATGACTCGTTCGATCGTTTTGTTTCGCAATTGCCTCAAACTCGTCGCCCTCTGCGTCGTCGACGTGTTGGCTGACGCATCGGGCAGGACTGATTGGAACGGCCATGGGTTCCTCGGCGTTCCCAAGGGCTACAGACTTGTTCTTCACGGGACGGTCTGATACATTTTCGTAGATACACTTTGAAACAATGTAGGATAGCGGCTAGTTATGATGGAAGAAATTAGTATAATCAACACGATGTCTGCAAGTCGATACAGTATGCTTGTTTTTTCTCGAACAATCTATTGGTTTTATGTGGTATTATTGGCAGCAATTACGACAACAACGTTCGATTTTTGTCACTTCGCGATAAGCAAAAGTTCAGAAATGCATAATAACATGACGCAGGAAAACATTCCGCAATGTTACCGTATCCGGATTATCTGAAATTTACTGCGCCTTTCGTGTTATGAGCGCTTGCAAAACAAAAATTGTAACCAGTTATCGAAGCGGGAAACGTTTCCCCAGTCATCGACCGCACTAGCCGTGGCCGGTCCCAAACGGTTTACAAACAACGAAACAGTGGCAAATTTCATATGACGACAACTCGTTTGACTCAACCGCATTCGTACTGGTTTTTCGGAAACACTTGTGTAGGCGACTTAGCTCTATCGATTTAGAGACACATATAATTCTTACATAATTCTTATAAAAGGTGCGGCTAGCACAGTGGTAATGACGCCCGTCATCACGAGCATGGTGCTAGTTCGATTTCGCTCCGAGCCAACCAGACTTCTCATCCCTCCGGGGTCGGGAAATTGGCACCGGACTTGTCTGGAAAAAAGTCACTCTGTGCAATCCAATTAGGAACGATTCAACCCCACTATCTTAGTACTCCAGGGAGAATTCCTCGGCCAAAATTCTACGCCATTCAAGATGAAATGCAAATCCTCAAGCAGCAACCGAAGCCTGTGGCTTCACGTAAAGTTGGAAGATCTTCGGAGACAATGGATGCAGAGAAACGAATTGGATGTAAGGATTGCTTGGATCAGCACGATGGACGTGAAGACGTGTCAAGTAAAGTAAAAAAAAAATTTAAAAAAATTCTTATAAAGTATTAAACTCTTAAACTGTTGAGCTCAAGCGCAGCAGCTGCAAATGGAAGCGACACTCTGAGGAACCCCACTGTACTGTGTTGGACGAAAACAGCTCCTTCTATTCATTCCGTTTTGAAATTATGAACTTTAAGGCAAAAAGTAGAGAAGTACGCCTAATGGGCGCCCGAAAATCAGTTTACCTTGGTAGAATAGGACAACCTCTACCTAGTTGGCAAAAACCCATAAATTCTACTTTTTCTATTTCAACTGATAAATCATGTTAGGAACTGTGGCATAAAGACTTAAATTTGGAGGCAGTCGTTGTTTTCGCATCATATGCATTGAAGCCAGTGCATGCAATCGCTTATAGGTTATGACGAATCAAAGGAGAAAGATTTTACCTATGAAGTGGGCTGCTAGCAGATTCTCAAGAAACGTCTATTATTACTAGATATCAGAACTTCTATCATTACTAGATAATGTAAGACTGGATTCAGTAGATAATCAGCTGTTCGAAGAAGAAAAGTTTTCGGTTGGCATAAATAGGCTTGCGAAATCAAAATCATGGCGGCATGATTGGGCTAAAAATCTCTTCCCATTGAACAAATTCCCACATCGGTGTCTATGAGCGAAAAGCTAATCTTATTTGGAAAGGTATTCCCGTCATTGATAAACGGATACCAGGTAAGTAATAAACCAAGTCTGGTATTTGGAATGCCTTCGATTTTAGTATGAGCCTCCTATGTAAAAAGACCTCGAAACACTATTGCTACGGAATCTAAAGCTCACTATAACGGCCAGTTCCTGTGCAGTCTATAAAGTTTCCATTCGATTCAAACCAGGGATAAGGCTATCTTAGGATGAATGAATCGCCCACACCTGGATATCCAATTCAGAGAAAAACAGGAAAACGTGGGTCTGTTAACGAAATTTATGGTAGAGCTTGTTTTGGTGAAACAGTGTAGTTAAATACTAAAGAAACTGAAACATACCACACTTGCCAGGCATGATGTATAGGAATCGGTTGCGATACACTGGTGTAGAACTAACAACTGAAGGCGCGGCATGGGCATTTATACGCGGTGGGCGAGTTCCTCGGCTTTCGCCCATCGCCCGCGGCCGAGCAGAGTGTATGTTCGGAATCGGAGACCCAGACTGGGGTCCCTCTTTGCAATTATTTGTTTCTAGTTTGTAGTTTATGTTTTGTAGGCGATGATCGGCAAACATTTGCTGATAATGCGACCGCCACTTAACTCCGATAACACCTTAAGGAATAAACGGTTCTTTGGACATTACCGAGCACGTAAACAGGTTCGTACTGACGGCTAGTGAATCACTTGGATTTGACTGTGCATTTCCCATTTCCCACATCTCATATTCATTGTAACCATCCTCCTCGCAAAGTCTTAACGAGAAACGATCCTATTATGACACATTTTGAACTGTTCTCTTCTACACCATCTGCTTGACATTGCTTATTGAGACTGCATGTGCAGTGTTAAATATTCTGGTATGTGTCCTGAAAATTCCTACATGATATTAATTCTGTTCTGAAAATTTCACCGTGAAGATATTTAAGAAAGAAGAAATGAATAAAGTATTAGGAGTTAAATGAAAGGCTGTTGATGAAATAATCATTAAATGCATTCACCATTCTAATGAAAAAGGAAGAACCACTTAACAGAGAGTGAGAGCCCCGTCGCTGATTCTGACCAGAAAGAAAAAGAATCGATATAGGCAGAGCCATATTGAAAAATGGGGAGAAAAACATGACACCAGTGTCAAAAACAAGCTAACTGAGCGTGCGGTGCGTGAATCTGACAAATGCGAGTAGAAGATCTTTTGATAGAACTCGTTAGAATCTGGAGCGAACATGTTGATAAGAAAGGAGAAACGTCTCACCATTACGCTTATGACTTCCGCAAAACCTCAAAAAGGACATCATAGGTTGAACTCGATTTCTTCATCACGGTTTGCGTTATTATGATGCGCTGTCTTTCTTCCAAACTGATAACTTAAGACGTCGTAGATGGAACTGGAAGAATAAAATGATGTGCTGGTTATTTAAGAAGCATCGCCTCAAGTTTATTGTAACATATTTCAGATCCTTACCTTTATTTACCGTATCGGTCCACAGTCCTGCTAATAGCATCCGACTTTGGATTTTGAACTGACTGCCATCTCTTGTACGTATGGCGCAGGCACCTTTCCAAATGTCCACAACTCGAAACACATAGTGTAGAATCACAATGTCGGAGCTAGTTAATGCAAAGGTGGTTCCAACCGAATAAACCGTAATAAACATACGAAAGTCATGTTTTTTTCTGAACAAGAACAGTCTTAAGGTTTCAAGTGAAATCAAGCTGAGCCCACGATGTAGATCGTCCTCACATGTCCACACTAGTGTACACGTTATGTATTTGCGGAATTCCGAACATAAGTAATTGTGGCCCTATCTGATAGGGCTCTGTGCGCTCTCCATTCCAATTCCATCAAAACAAGATACTATCTTGTCATTCGGAGCAGATGTCAAAACATTACGATTGTTCTGTTTGCTCTAAAGCTAGATACTCTCCTGAATGATCTTATGTGACAGAAGTGACGAATGTTGCTGAAAGAAAAGGAAAAAAACGACCCATTCGGAATAGTTTTTCTCTGATTTTCCAAAGTGCTTGCCATTTCTTCCACAGAGCGTCAGCTATGAAAGAAGTTCTTCCTGTTAAGGAGTAAGTATATGGATAGTGAAGAAGCCGCTTTCGAACTTTATAGACTTCCGTTACCTGCGAAAACTCAGTTAACACCATAGAATTGAGAAATTTGTGATTCCTTTGTTGTTCTTTGGTCTTTTGTTGAAACTGAGAGACCTCATTGCAAGCCAACTTTCATTTATATTTATATTATTATGCTCATTTATTTTTATTATTTTTTCATTTAACCTGAGTATAAATGACCAATGCACCTTGATTCTTTGATAAGTCAACACAAGGTTGTTGCTTAATAATTAATCCGCTAACGTTTCGACACCTTCGTCTTCCTCAGAGCCAATGTTCATCACCGACCAGAAGCTGGAAACGTCGAGACGTTAGTCAAATAAATATTTAGTAGTAACCTCATGTTAGCTTATGAATGAAACAAGGTCCTCATTTTTGTGAATCGGGTTCCGCTTTCCCTGTGCATAGATTGCCGGTTTGTCTTTTCTTTTTGTTGACAAGCTAACACCAGATTAGTATAAAGCTTCACTCAACTGCGCTCCATACTAGATGACTGGTCTCAATGCAACAACCTACATCAGAAGAATGGATGGCTGTGGACGAACGACTCGAACCACTACTGGACCACGAAAACGTCGAAACGTCAACCGAATTCAAACTTTTATAGCAGCTTCGTGATTACTAATGAAAAAAAAATGAAGACCGTGTTGTTTCAAATGTTCATAAAACGACTTTACATTTATACATACTCGGGTAAAAATGAACACGAATCAACTATCACTTTTGCCATCGACTTTGCATAGAATTGCAAACATTCGTTTTTATGATCTGGCCAGAAATGCGGAATGACGATGGAAAAGCTAGAGGCCAAGTAAAACTGAACACAGAGAATAAAGGATAAAAGGTTCGGCGTTGGTAAATCTCTGAGGGAAGCACAATGCATTCGATTCCGTTCGTAACATCGTTGAGGTCTGGAATGGGTTTCAGTGGTCTAGCGATGCATTGGAAGTTTATCTTCGCTGTCTACTTGCTTCTTCCTCTTTTCCACTTTTCATCTTTCGACCCTCTTCTATCTATTATCATCGTTGATTTTATGTATGTAAATTTGGTTGGGGTAAAACGAAAACGTTTATGTTTTCAGCTTACACAGTTGCGTTAAGGACTAAATGAAGAATTATTTCGATTTAGAATTAATAGAATTAATTAAAATAGAATTAATAAATAATAAAAAGAATTATTTATTTCGTTCGCCTTAAATTTCAAACCATTATGACTAGCACTATTCTAATTTACACTACTATTCTACTATGTCAGGAATTACTTACATATTTTACACTTTCTTCGCGTAACAGAAACTCTTGGAACACTTGCGAAAGTATGAGTCAAGTACGACTCATAAACAACACAACGTGTTCATTTCTGCTCACCAATCAAAATTAAGTATATCTGATCTTATTGTAAATTTTATGTAATAAAGCAAAAAGAGTAATAACAAATTTTGCTAGCAGAAGAATGCAGTTCTTGTCCTGTCTCTACTAAATACGGATTTCCTGTAATCCACAAAACCGCTCAATTTTTCCAAACCGCTCATTTTTCTTGGGCTAAGATTTAAACTCTAAGCTGCAAAGCGATAACAGAAGCACTATTTCGTCCGAAAACATGCAGTGATACCTCCAAATGCATCGTTGACTCTCGCATTGGAAATCCTCGAAAATAAATTTTTCTCGATTGGAAAGTGAAGTGCCATTTATTTTTGAACAAAAATATTTGCGTTCTTGAGATAGTAGAACGAAATCTTTTCTATGAATTGAGCGCATTCGTAGCTCCTCAGGTGCTCAATGCAGTAGTACGATTAATCTATTTCAGGTATGATCCTACTCGTCTACCCAATCAGTTCAAGCGTTTATGCCATGTGAAAGTAAACTTCCTCGTCAGCGAAAAACCGCTGTTTTCATCAACGGCTGACTTTACAAATAACCGTGCTTGCTAGGCGTTGCTAGATAAGCAAACGCGAAAGGTGGACGACCCCCATTAACGTTATCTTTCAATGTTTGAAAATTTTCTGCTACCGTAATTCTGCCTAATCACTAAGATTCTTTCTTACTCAATATGACTCAAGCATGGGAAATTCCGTCCTTGCACTAGTGGTTTCATGTGTTCCAGTGACTCGAAACACCTTGTTGAGAATAGTCGAGCAGAAGTTGAATCATTTTCCAACGACATCGTCGATCCGCATGCTCGACCTGTCTGAACAACAGATGAAAATACCTGTAGGAATTGCTAACAGAAAAAACTTCACATTTTACTAGTATGTTTATTGTACAGCGTGATGAGCAGGTTTTGTTAAGAATAATGACGACAAAGTGCTGTTTCTAGGCGTCACAGTTAGGTAGACCACGTCTATGCCGAACACTTCTGTCACAGAATGGTGAATAGAAAGAGCCAGAAATTGTCGTAAAATTGCCCAATAATATCTTTGCGTTGTTGTTGTAAAAACCTTTTGAGTAGAATGCAATGCTTATAGATTCGATTCTCAGATTCGTATTATCTTAAACGATTGTACATTTTAGATTTATACATTTTGCTATGGATCTTACCCACAAAAGGTTTCCTTGCCGATTAGATGCGAGGCAACGTGGCCTGTCCCCAGGTGACAAATAGGGTTTAATCGCAGACCAAGAGCAACCTTTGCTCCCCTAGGATGCAAACGGATTCAGGGGATGAACTCCCTGTTTCTTTTGCGCCAATTTGGCCCGTACATTCTGTCTGTGAGGACGTATTTATGCATGCATGCGTGGATGTGACTCTACGAGTCAGTTTGGCAATGACTGGCTAGATTTTGAAGACTTATTTGCTAGCACAGATATTTATAGATATTATAATATATTCTATATTCTGGATCTAGACTCTAGATATTCTTACGTAACCATATTTCAAAAACTGATTTTTACATAACATCGGTATGAGCATTCTTTCATTGATAGCCTAGCACGAGATCGATAAGGCTGAGCCGATCGGCCTAGGAGAAGACAAAGACGTTGAAGCTTTGGCCGAAAAAAATTGTTTACCAACGTCGTGTTAGATTGTCAATAAAAGAATAGCTATTTGCTGTTTCTTTTAGAAATTCTTGAGAAAAAAAGCGAAATTAGTATTACCGCTTTCACAAACTGACTATCGTGCAACCTTGGTGTAAACAATCTCTTGTTTCATTGATACGGTGTCACAAAGTCCTCAAATAACTTTACAGTGGCAACGTTTTGACCCCTCCGCTTTCATCAGAGCTGATTAGAGTAAAGTGCCCACTGCTGTTGGTTCTTGCAATGTGGATCTACGTAATCTTAAAATGGTAGAACCCACTCCATAAAAGACTCTGGACTCTGGAAGTGACTCAGGAAATGAGGAGAAGTTCTCACCTACCGCACGCTGAGAAAGGAGATAATGAAGAAAGAGTGGAAATAACTGTTTTTCCCTTGTCATTTTATTGCCTTTTTCCTCTGTTCCCTTTTAAAGAGTTCAACCTCGTTTTCATAACTCATAGAAAACCTTAAAAGAATTCCTACTCGGTGGTCTTAAGTGAAAAACTATAAAACGCCCCAATCATAATAAAAGACAATTTAATTTCCACTTTAGTACTCCATTCATGATCAGTAAATATTATGATATTATTAGACCGGCGAATCCCATGGTAAAACGAGTAACAAGATGGTTAGCAATTCGAACAAGGCACTCCAACCAAGTTACCCCTCTCTAATGGATCGGAAAGTTGGTTCTATACTTATCTGGGAAGACTCTCCTAAAATGTACAGTGGGTGGCCATGACTGTAGTAAACAACTACGGACGCCCTACTGCGGCAAAACTAGGATTCTAGGGCACGACAGCTTGACCAGTACTTAATACCATTCTTGAAGAGGCCAAAATCCTTAACTGGTAGGCTAGCCACACCTTAATCCGAACACTCTCGTGGATGACGGATGCAAGACAACATATAAGATGAAAGCAATGTTGGTAATCGCTTTTTATCCAAAAACCAGCCCATGGTATACATGGTAAAATGCAGTTTGATCAGTGAACAACAACCGGCGCGAGCTAATCCATTTCCACTGCCAAACCAGGGTCTATGCTGAGAATAACCATTTATGTTCTTCATCTGTTAAGCCTATAGATTTTGCTGCAGCTCTCATTTCTAGATAGGATGAAACACCTGAGTTCTCCTTCATTAGGAGTTGTACGTGCTACAGTATTTCTTGTTGGGAAAAAATTCCTCTAGCCATGAGATTTCTGGGTTCTTCATTGGATGTCGATCTGCTGTATAATCATTGAACCTTCATCCAACTAGGAGGGTTTCCAAAGTCAAGAATTGCGGCATTCCCTTCCTAATCATTGAACCTTCATCCAACTAGGAGGGTTTCCAAAGTCAAGAATTGCTTCCTTCCTTCTTTTCCCTTCTTTTTTTTCCCTTCCCTTTTCCCTTTCCCTTTTACCGGATTCCCTTCAGGAAGACTAGAAAACAGTAAGCCTATGGAACGACGGAGAACCATGAGCTGACCGCGATCTCGCCAAAAGCAGTGAGTAGGTACCATACCAAAAGTGTGGTGTTCTGCTTATTGCCAAAGCAAATGGGATCCAGTGAGCGTCGTGAGCCGTTGAGATAAATGAGGTTTGGTTCCTGTCTGGTTAACCAATGATTAACGAGATTCTCTGTGTTCTTACTGAGCAAACATTTCGCCTTTTTCACACTTGGAAAGGTCAAATTTGTACCGAACCAAACACCTTCACAACCAAACAGAGGAAGTGCTAAACCAAGATTTTCATCGCGTTACAAACAAAATGGCTTCTTCTCACACTTCTCGCTTTCTATGAGTCTTCTACTGAGTGTTTTACGTGGAAACCAGCCACACAGACTTCACATGACACATGGATGTGTAATGTGTCTCTCAAGTTAAAATATCAATCGTAAACACCTTGGACGATCATGCATGATTACGAGCCATTCCTCTCTGCGGTTCATTTTCAGAATCGTGGGCTTTATATGGAATGAAATCAATACGAGGCGATTAAACGCATGTCTGGCCTATGCTTATGACTTGCAGTGGCCTACCGATGTATAAGGTCGGTGCTGTATAAGGTCTCGGGGATTAACGGGTCCTGGATTTCACGCAGTATTATTTCTTACTCAAATGTTCAGTTATCTCTATGGAACGGTGTAGCCTCCATATTTCGAAGCAGCCGCCTATATTTCACATCCACTGAATAAGGCTTCAAGTAAGAAAGGACCTATACATAGTAGTAAAGATTGCCGAAGTATTGAATTCGTAAGAAACAGTTCGGGTGTGAACATCAACGTGAAATATTTCGTGTCCATATGCAAATCATCTAACACCTTTTATTGTTTCAACGGTGAGCAAAAATGACTATAATGGTAATAATGTGGCTGCCCTTGGTTGCCGCAAAATTAATGGAAAACACCGAATAATCGAATAGAAAGATAAAGAAGTTTCACCGATTGATCACCCTCCCTTGCTCCATGCATTCATGATTTCATCGAGCATCTTGCGAGATGATTAGGCGCATATCCGTTCTATATAATATACAATGACTTGCAGTGGTCTACCGATGGATAAGGTCAGTGCTGTTAATGTCCCATACAGGGCTAGTAGAATTTTGCCGACCCCAAAGTGATGGAAGGCTTGGTGAGTCTGGTCGAAATGGAACTAAAGACACCGTGTGTATTACAGGGCACTGCTAACCACTCTGCTATGTGAGCCCTCCAAGACGAAATAACACTATGGAATATTATTTCCCACCTGCATTAAATGGCGAAATTTTCAGTATTCTGTTGTAATTGATGGAACATGAAGTAAGAACGGAGACAAATAAACGCAATTCGACAACCCGAATACGAAATGGTGCCAGATCATTGGTGAGTAGGCAGTGGAAATTTGGAACCGGAATAACAAACATTACAGGAATTTTCTTTTGTGTTGTATTCTACACGTTGGCATATAACATGAGAAATGCTCGCTGGTGAATACACTTTTGTATAATTAATACCATTACGGCACGGAAAAAATATTCCCTGGACAATGAACAAATTCAGAGCAACGAATAGCAAAAGGCTTCGATTCAACTGCTGCAAAACCGTTGCTCGAAGTAACCTTTGCAAAATAGTTCAAAATGAATTTTTTGCATTGGACAGTATCCAATCGTTTCTCTTGATCAACATTCAGCAGCCAGAACAACACTAACTCATTGTCTTGTTGGTATGTGATTTTAAACGGTGTACTTATCTGCATGTCGACAACATCCAGCAATGTTTACGTGTTGTCGCTCCGTCTTCGATTGTAGGCCTTGGATTGCGTTGGCGAGTCGAATGTAGCCAAGTTGCTCATTTGTGCGGCATTTTTTGCCACGTGAGCCTTTCCGTTCTTATCGTAGCGCTAAATCTCAAACATGGGTAATGAAACCGTTTCTACATGACAACAGTAATACAAAAACAGCGAAGTATCGATAATGAGGTATTAAGTACAAAGAAAATATACGCCATAAAATAACCAGTATGCAGAGATGGCATAAAGCGCAGTAACATGAAGTTCACATGAGGTGTATGTAATGTGCCTCTGCAGTTAAAATATCAAAGAAAAATCAGCAATGGTAAAATGTCCTATGTGTTAAAGTGTTAAAGTGGTGTGATGGGAAAATAATGATATTAGACGATGTTAGCCACGGAATATGGTGAAAGAAAAGGGGTGGAAGAAGGTATTCTTATGCACCAACAAATCAATGGTGAATCTGTAGGGTGGGGAAGCGTACGGGACTCTGAACTTGGCGACGAAGACGTCGAAACGTTAGCCGATAATAAACATTATTATCAACCTCGTGTAAGCTCATCAAAGAAAAAATATATATATTGATTGTGTTTTACTCTGAGCCAATTTTTGTTCAGTTCGTTTTACCTGCGTCATAAGATATCCTGACAAAACACTATTAGGGGTTGGCGTTCTATCGATATCTAATCACTAATAATAGAAACAATCAGAACTTATCACAAATCGTGGTTTCTGATACGTGATTTCGTGTTGCTTATAGCAGGTTTTCCTTCCCCAGAGCCTTGGTGTTACGAGTGGGACCCAGTTCTTTAAAACTTCATGAAGCGAAAGAATTACTTAGATACACGCGTGATCGATTCATCCTCATACGGCGTGCTGGTGTCGGTACCTCCTTCATCGTTTCACTGCCCTGCAATCGCCAATTGCTAGAGGTGCACGACGTCAGCTTTAGAAACTGTGAAACTCCATCCCCCTAATGCACATTCTGAGTTCTGCTCAAGTGTGACTTTCGCTTGGATCCAAGGTATCCATGCTTGGGCGTTCTCAGGTCATCACCACAAGAACTTGCAGGTTTTTATGAAATGGAAAGAAATTAGAAGCTATGAGACCGGAATTCTTCGCATACGACAGCGAATACTGCTGCGGAAGGGAATCCTGTGGCTGTTCAAATGACCGCTCGAGGGCGATGCAACAAAGCGAATGGAATTTCGTAGCTTTAGCGACAAAAAGATGAGCAAAATTGAGAATCCTGTCAATTGAAATTAGATTTATCCAAAGAAACACAGCAAAAAAAAATAAGTATAACGCTCGTTCATATTCATGTTCATCTTTATTCGACACAGACCAAATAGAACTCAAAAAGTAAAAGAAAAATTGGTAAGGATTATCCCATCGAGGATCTATACACGGAGATCAGTTATCTCTGGATGCATGCGGATCGATTTTCCGATTTCGCCTGGCTGCCAAAGTAGTGGAAAGACGGCTATAAAAATATCATATCGAGCGACTTGTGAAGCTTTCCTAAATCTCTTCAATTAAAAATAGACTTTACTCAGTATTTTCTTTCATAATTAAACATTAGAAAAAAGCTCTCGGCGTTGACCAATCCCTGAGGGATGCGCCATGCATTCGTCTTCAACAGGCATCGTTAGAGGTGATTGAATGCATATCTGGCCTTTACAATAACTCACAGTGGACTACCCATGTATCGAGCTATTGCTGCTACTCTGGTACCAATTTGCAGACCCCGGAGTGATGGTAGGCTTGGTGGGCCACGGGCGTTGGGAACGATTCCACGCATGCAGCAGAGCGCCTCTGACTACTGCGCCATAACGCAACATTAAAGCAGCATATTTACTACCTTCGATTACAATCATGGCTTAACTAGGTCCAATGCTGATTTGTGCTTCCCAGATCATTCCAGTTGGCGAATGATTGATGGTGGGACCGTTAGGTAGAAAACTAGCTGAACTATTGCGCTCACCAAAAGTGGAAAAGGGCTGAACGATTACGTTTATCAAAAGTGGGAAGCTCTGTGAACAGTTCCTTTCCAGCCTTCTGTGATCTGTATAAAAGTGGAAACATGCAATCCATAGTGTTTATTTTCTGAATAACCTCATATTGTTGGAAAATCATTTTAAATACTGATGATATCACAAGCAGTCGCACTCCTACAGTTCTGGTGAGTACCAAAGGTAGACTGATTACTATTACAAGAAATCTCAAGTGAACACTTCCTATATTTAGTATTTTAGAGGAATATTGGTTATGAAAAGTGTAATAATAAGCTACTTAGCCCATGCAAACGTAGTGCTTCATATATCCTCCCAACGGTTCACAGCCTCATCGTGACTGTGTGCTGTTCCTGGGTGTCGCATTGCGATGTACAGCGGAGGGATTCGTCCACCTGAAAGGGTCTCCCAAGCTGAGAAGGGGTCTGGTGTTTCCATCAGGAAGTCTAGTTAAACGTAATCGAATACCAGGATCTGCCATCGTTCTACTATGAAAATGGTCACGTGTTGGCAAATCTCCCTCTGATCCACAACGGCGGCGGCGACTGTAGCCTGTGGTGGTGACGACCTGGGGTGGACTTTAGCCACGCTGACCTTGGGACGCCAGAAAACCACAGTGGCCTGACCAGCAAAACTCCGAAAAAACGGAAATTATGCTGGAGCCCGCATAACCAGTGAAGACGGGCCATCGTGTTATCATCCATTGTCAAGTGGCTGATGGCTTATGCAGACAACGGTTGTGTTTCTATTGAATCATGTGGAGTTCCAGTGATCACTGGATAGCAAAGAAAATCAACTGGGTGCTTGAAAATGGTTTCGACGGTCTTTGCGTTGTGAGCTAAACATTCCTTGCAATCCTTTGGTCCCATGTAACCGCTAAAGGTGCTAATGGTTGCCTAGGTCAAAGGTTGGAAAGAGGCGTATACTTCATTGCCACTCTCTCATTGATTTTCAACATAAGTGGGTGGAAGCTTCAAAATTCCTTCCTCACTTGTATAAAACCAGTTAATCTTCTGGCTGTTTTCTCTTAACCAGTTTCTTCCGCTGTATGTAGCATTCTTAACACCCTTCGACACGATAATGGAACAAGTCGCTGGAGTTTTTTTTCTACGTTAAGAGATTAGACCTTAGAAGTTAAAGTCATCGCTGCAGCTACGGTAATGCATATTGAATGCACCTTATTCTATTCCTTTATTTTAAGTGTCTCGATTAGTTTGTCATAAAGATTAGACAGGAAACTCTAATGCAATCGAAATCATTTCCACACCGAAATGAAGACAGTGTTATGCTGTTCATTTCTTTCTTTGCAACCATCTGTTTTCAGGATTGCATTCACAGGCGCCCTTAAATGTAACACTGATCGTGGGACCAATACGCACAAGCTCTACATTTCTCCTCGAATTACTGTATGTTTCTAAATTCTGTTCATAAAAAAGCTCTAAAAGGTAAATCACTCGGCGTTGACCAATTCCTGATGGATGCGCCATGCATTCGACTTCATTAAGCATTGTTTGGAGATGACTGAATGCATATCTAGCCTATAGAATGACCCGTGGTGGTCTGCCAATGTATCGAGCCGGAGCTGCTATCCTCCCAGACAAGTCTGCTACCAATTTGCCGACCCCGGAGGGATGGAAACCTTGGTGGGCCGTGGGCGCAAAAATCGATTCCACGTGCGTGTCGCAGTGGCGCCTCCAACCACTGCGCCACACGCGCTCTCTGATTCAAATATTAAAAAAAGAATTTAACCGAGAAAATTCTGTTCATAAACGCTATTAAACCTCCTTAATCTCCCTATGGGCAACTCATGTTAGCGATATTTTGTGGCTTTTGATTTCCTCAATATTTAAATGTAGAAATGATTCATGAACAATGTGGGCGGTATTAGAATAAGAGCAAGAGCACAACGCTGTGGTTAGAAGTGCTCAGAATCAAGCACAGCCTCTCTGGGTCAACCTCGCGCACCGCACTCCTACCGCTCCTCACAAGCCGTGTAAGATTTGTCTGTGAACAAAAAACATTGGCTTGATACATCAACATGTTTCCACAACTCATTCTAGAGACCAAATATGCATCCAACTACTCCAACGATCCTATAAATGGAGTCCAACGAATGCTGCATTCTTAGAAAACTAGTCATTGCTGACCACCGCTTGGTCCTTTACCATTTATTATGAAAACGCAATATAATACTATAAAGACGAAAAGTTAAATGACCAAGTCAAGCCATAGAAATTATTCCACATCATAGTCACGAAAGGAATATAGCTTTGTATATGTAACATAGAGAGACGTGCAAGGTGTCGTCCAAGTTAAGCTTCTAAGTAAAAGTAATCGGTTCTGTATCTTTAGGATCAAAAGTTTTGTCAGGATCTAAGCCATTTTCTGTAGAATACAGTAGAATTGATTGACTGTATATGAAGTCTTTTGTTGAGAAGCTGTTGTCCATCTTGTTAGCTCATGAGACTTCTCACAATATGATAGTGGAGAGTTCTTCATGCCGTACATCTCCCTCGAAACTTACTAACACAACTTCGCTTAACATAGAAGTCATGCTGTTACAGTTTGAGTGTAGTGAACAAACACTTGTCACAACATCATTTTAGGATGGCGAGTTCCTGAGCTGCTCGATAACAATCGTTCTGGACCCGAGGACAAGAATATTTAAGCATTTGATCATGAAAGGAGAAACGGAAATGGTCTGGTTTCCGATCCAATTGAGTTCATTTATTAGATTCATACATTTCGAAAAAAGGAAAAATACGGTGTTCATCATCCTTTGAATGACTGGTGTGGAAAATCTGATGTAAACTTAGTACCAAAGAAGAATACGAGTAAAAGAAATACTCTTTATTAAGTATTATAAAAATACACGGCGCACCTAGCTCGGTGCTTAGAGTGTACTGCAATATACAAAGTCATTGGTTCAATCCCGTGCCCTGGACTAATAAGTTCATCCAAGTACAAGACCAACAGAAAGCTAGAGAAGCGCATTTCGAAATGGTGTGGGAAAATCCGAAAAGACAGAGCCGAAATGTTTTCTAGAAACCTGACATACTTCATCAAATACAGCGACCGATGTCCAAGTATTTTATAACAACAACAATGCTGAGATATTTGCAAAACTCTGGACCGCAAGTGTCTTTGGTGGGGAACGAACGCGATATTGTCCTTTCCGAGGAGTAAAGGCCTCAGCTTAACTGATTTCATTGCCGATTTGCGCTCCCCAGATCAATCCCGCTGACGGGAGATTGCTGATGGCAGAGATCGATAGAACTAGCTGAGAGACAGGCGAAACGAAAGACCCGCATGGTGTGGTGATGAACGTGGTACTCCCCGGAAAGCACAATAGCACGTTCGTTCCCCACCATAGACACCTACGGTCCAGAGTTTTGCAAATATCTCAGCATCGTTGTAGTTATATTTCGCATTATAACCTGCCATTAAAAATAGTAGGTAGTAAATAAAGCGGTTAAAATTATTTTATAACACTTTTAAAGTCGACTGATTTCCAGGAGCCTTGAAAGAGAGCTGAAACTTTTAAGTGTTTCCGCCTCGAAAAGGTACATACAGCATTTTTACACAGCTCTGCTTTAAATCATTTGAGCCACTGTAAATTTTTTGAACACCTCCCATTTCCTTTCAATATTTCTGCTAGTCAGAGAAATTTTGTTGATGACATGGGCTCTTTCTGATGTTCTTCTTGGGTAAAGGATAAAAGATTAAGCTTGTCAAAGTGAGAGGCGCGTCGATCAATCCCTAAGGGATGCGGTATGCATTCAACTTAAGCAAGCATCCCTAAAGGTGATTGCATGCATATTTGGCCTATGCAATGATATGTGATGCCCTAACGATGTGTTAAGTTATCGCTGCTATGCTACCAGACATGTATGGCACCAATTCGCCAATCCTGGAGTAATTTAGAGTATGGTGTTCCTGGGGCGCAAGATCGAACCAAGGACCACACTGCAAGCTACCGTATTCTCTATGGAATGAATTATTATTATCACACAGTCAGGTGGAACAGCTCTGCACTACGTACGATCAGCAAACAGCCACGCTACAAACTCTCTACGTTTGTCAGTATGACCTCTGTAATGACCTTTCAAGTTTCATGGTAAGATCAATTGTGCGAAGCTGATTTTCCTCCAATGTTCGAATTT
The DNA here is from genome assembly GCA_009735665.1 of Angiostrongylus cantonensis. Taxonomy (NCBI): domain Eukaryota; kingdom Metazoa; phylum Nematoda; class Chromadorea; order Rhabditida; family Metastrongylidae; genus Angiostrongylus; species Angiostrongylus cantonensis. The sequence continues at coordinate 1,069,474 of MQTX01000127.1, read as the reverse complement.
GCACCATCAAGTCCTTTGTTTTCTTCCAGATCTTTGCGTCGTTCTGAGATATGAACGTACAATTTTCTATAGGAGTTTCTGTAACCAAATTTCGAAATTGCAAAACAGGAAGAACTGCGAAGTCTTTAAGGTTATCCTACACCAGAAAACTGTGGATGGTGACTTAAAATCAGCATTGGAGGAAATAACAAGGATGTCGCTCGAAAAGGAGCTTACTTACACCATAACGACACATTTTGACAAAAATTTAGGTACGGTAAGAACGTGATCACAATTGAGATCTTACTAATCCATATGTGTTCACAGTAACCCACTGCCTAGTTTCACATGGCGGGGTACGAATTGAAGACAACTCATACAGACCCTGATGCCTCTTTCTTCCCCAAGTATGAATATAACTCCAATACCCTCGATGAAGTATTTTTTACGAGTGTTTAGTACAACTGTTAGGTTAGGCTGCGTACAAATAGTTGATTGTTGTGTAAGATCACGAAATCAGACAGTTCTCAGACAATGGCCAACCAACACCCACTTTTATCGATCGGTGTGCAGTTTGCTTTGTCTCCGTTATCATTGCTAGTACCATGATGCTTCCCTACTCAATGGTCCGTTAAGTTTTAGCCACTAACTTATCAAGTACTGTTCAGGAGCTGCTTTCAACATCATGATTATTTCGGCAATCTTCATTCTGTTCGTACTGCTCAATGTCCTGTGCAATTCCATGTTTGTCAGGCCATCTAAGCACAAGAACGAGGAGCCGTGCAAGAGTTTCTTCAAGAGCCCTTGTCCAACTAGTAACACTCTATGAGCAAAACCTCGAATAAAAATTGCGAATACTTAAAGAAAAACATGACACCACATATTTAAAAGGAATCTATTCCATTCTCTCGCCTCCAAGGAATGTCCTGCTGTAGCACGATGCCGCATTAGCATGCTCCGTTACGACAATCGTGTCACAAGGCTAATTTTGCGCCAATGCGCGTTGGAGCAGGGGGTGGCGTTGTTGTGATGCCCTTCTTCTTAGTGATTACTATTCAACACATGCGGCAGCACCTTGTTTTGCTTCAGCTTTTTCCAGTTGACCATCAGATTCTTCGATTTCTGTCGTTAATCATTTTAATATTGTGTTAGTGGTTCTTTAGAATTCCATTCAGCAACTATTGGACAGAGGCGGCATGTGGCGTAGTGGTCGGAGGCGCCTTGCAACACACACATGAGATTGACCCCCACGCCTATGGCTCACCAAGCCGTCCACCCCTCCTGGGTCGGCAGACTGGCACCAGACTTGTCTAGGAGGATAGCAGCACTGGCTCGATAAATTGGTAGGCCACCGGAAATCACTGTATGAGCCAGATATGCATTCAATCACCTCCACCAATACTTAATGAAGTCCAATGCATGGCGCATCCCGCAGAGATTGATCAACTCCGAGAGCTTTATCCTTTATAACCATCAGACGCCAAACTTCTACTGCTGAGACTAATTCGATTCAGTATTCGTAGTCTTAGGACATGTTACAACAATGCATCTTGCAGACATCTCGATTCCTCAACTCCTCGTCAACTAAATTGGACCTTAGCTATGGACGAACACCTTATGTTATTGAAGCAGTTTGTGTCCAATGTTAGGGCCAATACAGATCTTCTACATAATCCATCACTTTCATTCTTTCGCGAATTCCTTGAAGAGTAAGTGTCTACTATGACATAAGAGTAGTTTTCTAATTTTACGCCAAAATGTCACATTCAGGCTTGGAGCCAAAATTCCTCCGATGAAAAAAGAGATGAATGCTGAAGGCGCTGCTAAAGCCGAGCCGAAGTTTCCTGAGCCGGAACCCATGGAGGTAAGACGTCTCCCAGTTTTGTTCTTTTTTTCGCATGCTTATGGAGGCTATTGCTGTTCATGTCGAAGTCATATTTTGAAAACGGGAGTAACTGTTTAATTTCCCTTGTTCCATGGATAGTTGTTCTCGTAATTACTTACTTGGATACTTGGATGGTCCGTCTTCATTGGTTGTGCGGGCCCCAGCACAGTTTCAATTCTCCGGACATTTGTTGGTTTAGCCATTGTGGCTCCGTGGGGTCCTGCGGCCAGCCTAACCGAGGCCTTCCTTAGGTTTTTACCACCAAGCTGTTAGTCTGTGAGCTCCTGGGGTGACCTCCCCGCCACGGTGAAGAGTAAACCGTTAGGTGGGATGTCTTCATATGTTCTCTGCAACTTATCCAAGTTTCCAAGACATCCAGCCGATATTTCTGTCTTCTGTATTCCACCAAGTTACCATTGTTAAACAGGTTTGTGATGGTTTCCTTTGTTTTTTGTTCTATTTATAAAAGTTAAATTGGCATAACACAAATCAGAATGAGTTAAAAAAATGAATATCACTGGCTGGCACCCAGTCATCCACGATTCATGTCCATCGCTTGTCATTCATACTCACTGCCCGGTTCATCTGATCTTCGTCAATATGCCGCATAAAACGGCGTCTTTGTTTTTTTTGATCCTTAAAGTATGTCGGAGACTTGGGTCCCTTTACTTGTGTAATATGGAACACTCCTAACATGATCCTTTCGACGACGCCTGCAATACGCTGAGTGGTATTTCGTCCTGCTTACACAGCGACCAGGTTTCTTATGCATATGTTAAGGAAGAAAATCGCGGAGTTGAAAAAGTGAGCACGGAGTCGCATGTTCTTTGTTCTCTTTACTACATCCTCGATTCCCTTAAAAGTTCGCCAAACCGCTCGCTTCCCCCTGCTCAGCTTTGAAGCTAAGTTGTTCATTGTGTTGATTTTCTGACCTGGATAGACTTTGCTGGAGCGTTCGCGAGATATTCGTACCGTTCAACGTGAATGGGGCATACGAAACCAATCTCTTCCTCAAGAACACCATTTTTGTGAGATTTATTGGAAGACCAATATTTCCGGAAGCGTTCTCAAATTTGTCTAGCATTCGTTCCACTTGACTAATGCTTGGTGTTATAAGAGCGATGTCATCACTAAAGCAAAGATGCTGTAATTACCAACAATCGATTGTCACTCCCATTTTGTCCCATTCTAATGTTCACATGACGCTCTCAAGAGTGACGGTAAACAATGTACAACTTTTGTCTACTGGCCATTACTTTTTCACAGTAGCGTATTATGTGAAATACAACCGCACTGGTGCTGAAGCGTTTTCAAAACTTCGACCCCAGGTCGAATCGAGCTACGGTTGTCCTTTCCGAATGCTCACCTGTTAGGCACGGCACTATTGAAGCTTCAGTAATCGTGGTTCGATCTCAACTGACGTCCTAGTTTTGCAAATATGTCAGCATCATTGTAATGGTAAATATTTTTGGACAGTTGATATCTCCTTGTATTCACCATTTCTTGCATTTCTTGACGTCGATGTTAACACCGTTGTAGGTAGAATGGTGATATTTTGGTTGTGAAATTTTTGTTCAGCTCATGAAGAATCTTTATGTACTGAGTAGGGACTCCTTGACTATCAAGGGCTTTCATGACTGCTTCTATCTCAGCTATCTTCTATCTCAGTCTTCTATCAACGGCATTCTGTAAATCGATGAAAGTGAGACAGCGGTATTTTGTACTCTCGCGATTTTTCAGTGAGTCTTTTTATCGTGTGGATGTGGTTCATCGTATCAAATCCTTTACGAAACCCTGATTGCTCACGTGACTGTTCTTCGTCCAGTGTTCTGTCAATCCTGTTTAAGATGACTCAAGTGAAAAGTTTGTAGACGACAGACAACAAGCAGATTGGGCGATAGTTGCCGATATCGTGTAGGTCACCCTTCTTGAACAATAACATGGTCTTGCTGGTCTTCCCTTAAGTAGGACCTTGGATTCAGGGAGGTAACGTGTGAAGAGCCAAGACAGTGTGTATATGAAGACTGGCGGAAGATTCTTTAGATGTTCAAACCTTATCTTGTCCGGACTTAGTGTTGTTCCATTCTTCACCGACGAAACAGCATGTCGGATTTCGGAAGGAAGAACTGGTGGAACGACATATCCACTTTCCCTTATTTAGATGAGGGCATCCCAACTGTTACCGCCTCATTGTGGATGGGATGTGTTCGTAGGTATCGGACTGCGATGGACAGCTGTGGGTTCATCTCTCAACAGCCCCCCAAGCTGAGGAGTCTAATGTTTCCATGCGGAATCCCAGCTAAGAGTAAGCCAATACCAGAAATCACCACCGTAATGCTATCAAACGAATCCCATATTGACTAATCTCTCTCTGATCCACAAGGGCGGCGACACGGGCGGACGGAGTGGTAACGACCTGAGGAGGGCTTAGGGTTGGCAAATTTCGAGACTGCAGGGAACCACAATGGCTAAGCCAGCTAATCTCCGAGGAATGGAAATTTTGCTGGGACCCTCACAACAACTGAATACCGACCATCCAAATGTCTAAGCATGTCTCTTAATAATTCAAAAGACATACGCTGGCGTATCAACGCGAGTGCTTTTGGAAGCAGAAGTCTCTTGGTGACTTTCGAACTCTTAGCTTTCTTAGCGCCAACAAGAGTAAGCTGGATGGACCGATCGTATTCCTCGTCGATGTTACCAACAACAGCTTCTATCCAACGACCGATTAATGTGCTGAGACCATCCAATCTATGTGTTTTTTAAACTTCGTTTTTTTTATTTTACCGACTTTTCCTCATTCCTCTCGCTAGAAGCGAAATTTTACACGAAGGAGTGGTGGGTCTGGCCCAGCAAATTTTGGGACAGCAGCGACATCGGTTAGTCAGGACCTTCGATTAACTCTGATGTGTATTTCATCACGGTACTCTCCAGTAGGAGACTCCCACGTCCAGCGTCGAGAATGTGGCTTCTGGAATTTCGAGTTTCCATGAATGTTCTTGATGTTATGATGAACTTAAAGAGCGTTAAAATCTCTAACGATGGTCTTAATGAATGTATGGCCTTCTCTGTAGAACTTCTCCAAATCTACATAGAATGTTATGACTTCTGCCTTGTCACAGTTTGATGTCGGTGCGTTGACCACGAAGATTGTCGAAGCTGGTATTGATCCACATCTCTTCAATCCGACTTTTCCTCAACGTTCCGTTTGTGGAGGGGAGAGGTGGTTCGTTTGAATCGGTGTTCTTGACTAAACTCATGTTGCTGAGGATGCTAACGTCGGCGACTCCTCTACTGTCGCATGTTCCGAGAGACAGTTCTTCTCCGGTATCAATGCTGTCGTTGAATGGGCGGCGTCTTCTCGTTTTCACCAGTCTGGTAACGTTGTACTCTATCTTTCTTGCTTGCATGATCAGGCCATCTATCGATGGCTTAAATGTAAGTGAGCATCCATTGCAAATGCTGAAAACGTCACCTTAGTCCTTTCTTACTTAGGCAACGTAGGCGGCACTGGGATTTTAGTAGTCTATCCATACTCGTCCTACCCAACACTGCGAAATTGGGGCTGTTTCGCGGTCAGGGGAGTGAGGCTTGTTTTTTTTTTGACTGTTTAGATTTTTCATACCCACATATAGCTTGCTGAGATGTGAACGTGGGCACTGAGGATACTCACGGGTAGCTTGCCAGTCTCTGCCAGAGTAGACTGCGCAGCTTATTCGTTGTAAGCGTCTCCTAACCGTCTCCCGCACACTTCTTTACTTGGCTACGGGCTTTTGGCCGAATTGACTCCTACAATACCATCAGAATTACATCCACGTACGCATGAATGAATAGGGTTGCTTAAACCCAGAAGATATGTGCTAATTCAGCGCAGCAGAAAAAAGGAGTCCATTCCCATGGTCCGCAGGCGTCTCAGGGAACAAAAGTTCGCTGTTCGTCCGCGATTGACCCCGTGTCTGCAACTTGGGGTGGCGACACATCTCGCCACTAATCATCATGAGATCACTCTGTGAGGAAGATTCGTGGGAGATCCTTCTATCGAAGAAGATTTCTGCATTTGGCCTTGGACATGGACCGCTCTTATCCTTTACAAAGTGGTATTTTGTTTATAAAATTCCATCATTATATTGTTTCCTTCATTAGCTTGTTGAAAAGTTTATTTATTATTTGTTTTTTTTTACCAATTAAAGTCAAAGAGTGTAATATAGGAAATTCTTTGCAAATGTCTGACGGTAATGTTCCGTTTCTTCTCTGGAGCGTTCTGTTGTGTCAAACACGCTATTTTATATCTCTAGACTCAAATTTCTTTGACGTCTGGGATTTCTATTTGCGGCATCCTTTGTATTCCGAGCGGTGCCTGTTTCAGGAAGAATCACCCATTCCGTACCCGTCAGACATCGATAATTCTGGTGTTGTAGAGCTAGACCATGACAGTACTCCTCTTCCAATGGGTGATCCGAACAAAGAGGTTCCTTGTCTTTCGTTTTTGTTTTTGTTTTTTTTTTCTTTTTTGGATCAGTAATTTCATCTATGATCCTTATGTGGTTCAGACTTCTGATGAAGACCTTGAGAAAGCAAACGAGGAGAGAGATAAGGCTATCGCGGCATTTTCAGAAGGTATATTTTGTTTGCGCTCCTATTGAGGAGTGTTGTGTTCGTATTCGCGAGTGTCTGCTATTGAGGGAATCCCCAATATTTAATAAGGACCGAAAATTGGTTGCATACTGACTTTCTTTTTAAATTAAACAATACCTTTTTCTATTCTTTTTTTAAATGATAGATGGACGAATGGTTGTTCAATATTGCGCTTTGTCGCATTCATTAGTGAAATTGTACATTATCATGTTGTTTTGATTTATGGTAGTGCATTACCTATACGTAGTGTCTAGTGGGGCTTTCTCTGAACTTAGAATTGAAGCGAATATAGTTAAGAGAATGTTTTTCTAAGTGTATCGGAGACTTCTAATCGAGACTCCCTACCGAGCAGTAATCTACAGCTTTTGCATACGTAAGATGTTACAATTGAAATCAGAAGATTGGTTCAGTTCATGTATTTTTTCATTTTCTGATGCAACTGATAACGCTAGATATGTCTGTAGTAAAAGGTGAAAGTATTGCAGTAAGGAACATATCTTCAACTATTGAACTAAATATTGGTTTCAGGGATGTTTGATGACGCTTTGAAACACTTTACTGAAGCCATTGAATTAAATCCTGGCTCGGCAATGTTACACGCTAAGAGAGCTAGGTATTTATTTGTTTTGAAAGTATTTGTTTTTATGAAAAGTTCTTAGTAAACAGTATCCTTTTAGTGTTCTCCTTAAACTGAAACGTCCAATGGCAGCTATTGCTGACTGCGACAAGGCGATTTCTATCAATCCCGACTCTGCTCAAGCGTATAAGTTTAGAGGCAGAGCCTACCGGTTAGTGAAATACTTTGCAATATTGGTATTCATGTTTTTTTTCTCAAAAATATCCAAATATAGTTTCCTATGAAGATGTGTGATAAAAATAGTTGATTTTTATAAAGCAGGATTGATCCTTAATTTTGGTTTGTTACTCAAGAAATTGTATGGGTTAAGCACTTTGAAGAATGTGAATGATTCCGATGCTTTAACTCTTTTTTAACACATCAAGATCGTGTGTAACTTACATCCAAGAGGTGACAAGCGTTTTGACAGCGACAGATATTCGTTCCTCACCCTTTTTTAATCATGTCATCCAAAAGGATGCTAAAATCTGAGGAAAACTCGGAACCTCCGCTGGGTTTCGAAGCCCGCTAGCCACCAAACCAACCGAGGCCTTTGAATTTCCTTTCTCTCAGCTAGTTTTCACTCAGTCGATGTTATCAGCAGTCATATGTCAACGAGAATGTTCTGCCATAAAAAAACGACTAGGCCGTCAATAAAAGTTGGAATATTGTGATTTAGGTTTAGGTTTTAGCTTAACTGAAGTACAGTATCGATTTGTGCTGTTCAGATTATTCCCATTGATGGTTGTTTGCTGATGGCACTGTTAGAATACGAAGCAAAAACTGGCTGAGAGAAACGCAGAGCGCCGGTCTTAGGGGTGCAGTGGGCAACATGTGAGCCTCGGGAAAGGGTAATTGCCGGTTCGAAGCCCATTTGCGGTTCTGAGTTTTGCTCTCATCTCAGTATCCTTGTTATTCTACTTCACATCGTAACCTGCTGTGAAGAAAATAGGCAATAATTATAAGTGAAGACATTTACGCAAATTACCAGTGGAGCTTACATTCCAGAATACGTACAATTACGAATTACCATACAGAAATACAAGAGGGTCGATCAATTTTCTGAGGAATCACTGGTGCCTGGTGAAGTACAATCTGTATAAAGCTATACGATGTGATAATAATCGGTGCCTACGATCCTCAGCATAGTGCCGATGTTGTTGAAGAAAGTCACCGTAATAAAATTTTTAGGGGAAATTGAAAGACACCTTTACTTCACACTTTTAGTTAGCTACGAGTCAATTCTGAACTTATTTACATTTTATGTTTTGAAAGGCGTCTGTTTACACATTTCAAACAAATTTAGTCTTCTTGGAAAGTGGGTGGAAGCTCACACAGATCTCGCTACTGCTTGCAAACTGGATTATGATGACGTAGCAAATGAATGGCTTAAAGAAGTCGAACCAAATGTGAGTGTAAATTTATTCACTGAAGTTTTTGTCACATGGTTGGTTATCACACTCGAAAATGACATGTTTATCTCCAAATGCATGAAACTCTTGATAAATCTAAACGAAAGGAGGACAAATAACGTGAGCTTGATCTCTACATTACGAATTTTATCTACGTGAAATATTATGCGGATGACAATGGTTTCTTACGACAAAGTCGTCTCCCATTTGGCCCAATCGGGGCTCGTTCTTTTGGCGGAAGTCCGAGTATTCCACGGCAAGAATAATAGTATGGGCTGCACTTTCCACTCTTCTTATAGCGTTCTAAACCTATCATGTTCACCGAGTCTGATTGCGTTTGTTGTTCTGTGTGGAATCGTGACTCCTTTGGTGGTATTCTAGCATTGTCATTACTTTCCGTGTCATATTTGAAGTCCTCTGTTGTTTCATGTGTACGCGAGTATTCGCCAGTTCTATAGCACGATCTTCTATACTTGCAGTCAAGCTTCTTTTCAGCTTCCTTTTTTGGTATGACATGGACCTCAGCACTTTCACGATCCACATGGTCTTTGAACATCTCGAGTAGATTGTGAAATGACTGCTTGATTTCTGGTCGCTTTCCTGTTTCATAACATGATTTGCGGTATTTGCAAAATTCCTTTCTTTTCTGCTGCTCTTGTTGGTGTTGCATCTCTTCAATCAGTTTGTTCATTGTTTGGACAGCTTTACCAAATCTTTTTCCTTTTTTGTCGTCTCCTATACTTGCCCTTTCAGTATCTTGCTCTTCCTCTGTCACATGTAGTTCTGTTTTCAGTGGTGACGGTATTGCTGATTTTGCTTCTTTTTTGGGGAAATCCGTCACTTCTGTTTCTTCCTTACTTCCCATAGTAGGTGTCGTTGTTGATGCCTCTTTCTCAAGTTTCACTTTCTTTCCTTTTCTTTCTTTTTTTACCGAACTTGTTTCCTTTGGTTTTATGGCTAACAGTTGATCTGACTCTTTAATTTCGGGTTTGGGCTTTTTTACTTTCCCCTTTTTACTTTCACTGTCAAGTTGTTCCTTTATTTTGACATCTTCCTGCCCACCCACTCCTTGTTTACGGGGGGTTTTTTTGTCCGATATTTTCAAAGGCCTGATATTTCTTTCTTTTACATCATCTATGCTTTCATCCTGTGTTTTCTTACCGGCTGCTTTTCGGTGATGACCCAACTGTATTTCACCACGTAATTTTCGATGATGTTTCGTACGTGCAGCTTTCCGCCGCCGCAATTCCTTCTCTATCTGACGTCTTTTTCTTAATAATTTGATCGTTTCCACCGTTGCTGAACTGTGGACTTCGGCGTAGCACGACTTTCTGTATTTGCAAAGCAGTCTCAAGTCTTGTGTATTCGTCGGAATCACACTGCTCACTTCTTTACTTATCACTGCTTCTAATTTCGGGTTGATGTCAGGGACTATTCCTGTCTCGTAGCAGGACTTTCTGTACTTACATTTCTCCTGCAAAGATGGTTTTCTTGTTTCAACCTGCTGATGAATGGTGGTGAGATCTTTCAAACTATTAATAAAGATCTCTGGCTCGATATCGGGCTTGACGCCAGTCTCGTAACAGCTTTTACGATATTTGCAGTAGAGTTTCTTCTCAAGTTGTTCTAGCTCGTCGAAATTTATTTGATTATTTTCGGAATCAACCGATTCAGTTGAGAATATCTTGATTGGTAATGGTAGCGACCAGTTTTCCTCAATGTATGGTATTTCACCGGTTTCATAACAACTCTTTCGGTACTTGCAATGGAGTTTTTCGCTGAGTTTCTCTTCCATAGCAGTCATCTGTTTCTCCACGATCTTCACCAAAGGACGCTTTGCTGCTTTCTCTGTAGATTCTTCCACTTTCTTCAGTGCCTCCGCCGCAATTTCTTTCAGAGTTTTTTTCTTTCCATGTTGTAAGGGAACTGTCTTATATGCTAAAACAGGTTTCTTTCTTTCTTCATCCTCAGATTTCTCTTTAAATGGTATACCATGTTCTTGGTAACAAGAGCGACGATATTTACAGTGAAGTTTCAGGAGAGGGAGGTCCTCATTTTCATTAAACAGCTTCACCTCTTCTTTATCCTCATCTTCTGCTTCATTTTCTTCAGGCCACCAATGGCGAAAATTAAAGATTGAATTGTCATCGATAACTGGCTTTATACCAGTTTCATAACAAGATTTCCGGTATTTGCACGCTTGTTTCTTGTCGACTTTGTTTTGTTCTCTTATGGGATCATTTGCCGTATTTATCCCGCCCTGTTCCACAATGTCTTCCATTATTTTGTCAACCATCTCTTCGACATCTTCGTCGGACTGAAATTCAACATGTTTTCAAGTAAATTTTGAGAACCAGCTAATCCGTCTTTTTCGTTCTTAGTTAGTAGCTATTATGATGGAGTTATTCCCTAAATAACAGTTTCTGAGATCATTTTCATATTCTACTAGCTAATCAATCACTGTTGACAGTGACATGTGATGGTTTGGTGGTTTTAAAAGATTAACTTCTAAAACCACTTCTGTGTCACCTGGTGTATACATAAATAGTAGAGAAAATCCAAAAATCCTCTAAACTAATCGTCAACTTTTCGTTTGCTCTTTAGTTTAAAAAAGTTTATTTCTCATTTTTTTCGGACTCCAATGTGTTCGTGTTTATGGAGAAATGCGATTTCGTGAACATTGTTAGGTCTTTACAATATTTAGATTCTGTCTTACTATATTAAGCGGTGGCGCGTGTGGCGCAGTGGTTGGAGGCGCCACTGCGGTGCGCACGTGAAATGCGCCCATGGCCCACCAGGCCTTCCATCCCTCCGGGGTCGGAAAATTGGTACCAGACTTGTCTGGGAGGATAGCAGCACTGGCTCGATACATCGGCAGGCCACCGCGAGTCATTGTAAACGCCAGATATGCATTCAATCACCTCCAACGATAATTAATGAAGTCGAATGCATGGCGCATCCCTCAGGAATTGATCAACGTCGAGAGCTTAATCCTTTATATTAAGCGCTAGATGACCAACAGAGTTAATCGTTCAAACGAGAACTTTTTAATGCAATTTTTAATACAAATCTGATGTAAAACCCACATTTCTGTTATGATCATGGTGCCCATGGTGTGGGTGATGGTGATGCCTGTGATGTAGATGACTGTGGTGCTGATGGTCGAGATTCTCCTCTTCGTGTTCGTGGTGGGTTCGCTCTCTGATTTTTGCTGCTGCCGCGAACAAATTTGGCCAAAGGAGCCAGCGCTGTGATCTTTCCATTGCATCCATGAGTTCCAACGGCTCTATGTAAACTGGTTTCTCGAAGCGCAAATTCGAGAGCATCTTCGGCGAAGCGTTGTTGCAAAAGTAGACCACGTTTGGAGAGGCAATGTAGGCAGAACTTCGCGTGGCACATGAGACACGCCTTTCAAGAAGCATGCGGGTTTCGATTCTGGGGCTTCCTGGAAAATAAGGCTATGTGAAGTCTTATAATGTTCCCCCTTTTTTTTCTGAGGATAGGAGTCAATAAACGAGGATCAACTTGGAGTTTACATCAAGAACAGTATAGATTTTCTGTGGAATTTCATACTTGTTCTCATTGATATGGTTCCTTCTGCATGTCGAATAACAAAGACTCCCGCCAATGTCACTTCGACTGGCAAAAATCTTTCCATTTTTCTCAAAAACAGTAGTTAATGGTTTGTTTTTTACTTTGCTTTTGGAGAATTTTCGTAACCGCATCATTTTCTTCAAAAAAAAAAAAGGTACAGAGTAGGAAAGCTGGTAACCTTTGGTGTTGTTTTTCGACATTATTCTTTGGCTGAGAATCAACGAATCAACCGTTTCGAGATTCCTTCGATCAAGTAAAACATCTAGATGGGTTTGTGTAGAGTTTGACGATGGATTTGTTTCGTTTCACAGTAGTTTTTGGAGCGTTAATTTTTAGCAGTGGACAACTAGCTTGTACTATGTTCTATTTAGAGATCTAAACAGTCGTGATTGTATAGAATTAAGTGTTTAGCAGATAACTTTTTTGTTTCAACTAACCGATTTCGATCGCAACTACTGCACTGTCGTTCGTTATGAATCTTTGCACAACGTCAAGGTGTGCAGGGCTCATTTGCTCGATTCCAACATTCGCGACAACGAGTGTGGTCAAGTTTCTGGCTAATTCGTGGCTGCTCCATTCCGAAAGTAGACGGTTGTTCTGGACTACCGACGGCGTTGTTTTAGCGTTCGTGAAGACGAACAGGTCTGCTGGTGATTCTATAAGAAAAAGGAGCTTCTTCTTCAAACCCAGCTTATAGATCTCTTTATAATCAAAGTATATCAGGAGATGTTTAGAGGATAAAGTGAGTTGATGCGCAGTTTTATATCTCGAAATTGATTTTTAATAGTTGGAAAGACTTGGTGTACTTTGTGGCTTCCACGAGGTTTTTGTGAACTCGGACAGGTGTTCAAAATACACATTGATCCTGGGAATTTTGTTTAATGGATCTATGTCTTTTTTATATTTTGTATAGAGTATTTTATGTTTTTGGGACATGAAGACCTTCGCTTCCTGAAGGATATGCGCGTGAAGTGTATGTGTAAAATGTGCACTCCACCACGAAGAAAGTCCACACATCAAAGATTCAACACATCTCAGCCTTGATTTTCGGGGTTTCAGCCAAATACACTATTCTGTGCACTGTAACAGATGTTCAGCAGCAAGGGCTACGCAGACGCAAGCCAAATTGATTCGATCAGTGTTATTGATTTGACTCTGAACAGCTGTCCACGAAAATATACATGCACTCTATTGATTGATAGATGGATAAACGCCTGCCTCAATGTAATAAATATCTTGAGAAAAGCAAGTGGACAGAAATTGCGGTCACCGACTTAAAATGAGTCTTTTGTGTGCATGAAGGTTAGAGTTAGAGATTTCAGAAAATTTTGTCTGTGATTACTTGCCTTTGGTTATTTCGTCGTAGGAATGGACGAATAAACTAGCTAGGCTATGTTTGTTATCATTTTCAGCGGCGTGCCCAGTGATCAACCATGTAAGGCTTCCTGAAAAAGTGGATGAAGTTTATTAAACGATCTCTTCGTTTTTTAATGTAATTTTGATTTCTGTTTGGAATTTGGAAATGATTACGTTTATAGAGTCGTTTGACTTACCTGTGGTACCACCTATTAGGATAGTGCTGAGCAGCAATAATTTTATAGTTGAAAAAAGTCGAGATGCCATCAGTACTTCATAGGAATTAGCTGCCAGCATTCAGCACAGTGACATGTCAAGCACTGAGGAAAACGGCCAGCTGTCTTCCCTCAACCACGCCCATACGCTCGTCGACCTTTATCCTCCTTATTTAATTTCAAGCAGTGGCAGTGATGAACTCATTGTATACTTATTCTGTTTCACCATAGGTTTGTGCCGATCTACTAGTAGTGCAAAGTAGGAAAGTAATCTTAATAGGGAAAAAGAATTTCATGTTTGGAAAGGAAGTTGTCAGTACTAGCTATTTGATCGACGAATTATCCCTAAAACGTTCTAAGAATGAGTTGAATGATTTTTACTAAAAAATTTAGGTAACGTATTTTTGAACAAGTTAGAAATTAGACGAGGTGTTCTTTCGTTTCATTCGACAATATGGACACCACTTATAGCGTGATGTGCAGTTCTATCTTACCACTTATGTTCAATCGAGTATCAGACAAGCAACATTCACTCTACATCAACTGTTCAAGACATGCATCGGCCCAAACATGTTGTTCTTCATCGAGCAAATCATGCAATGCTTCATGCTCAATAGTTCATATTTTTCCTAGTCGTACTGTGTCATTTGTTGTTTTCGGTTCTGTAGTCCACAGTTGTTTGAAACGAGAAAAATACACTATGTGGTTTATAGGCGAGAAAAATTCAAGAGTACAATCGTGCAGTTTCTCGTCAAGCTGAAGAGCGTGAGCTTAGAGAGCGTCGTGAACGTGTGCGCCGTGCGGCGGAAGCGAATCGGAAAGCGCAAGAGGAAGCTGCAAAGGTGAGAACATTGCGCTGTTCTGTTTACTATAGAATAGTTTTAACATGCCGATAATGTGAGTGTTTGAAAGTTTACTTATTTTTTAATAGTTTCCATAATATATGCGCTTTATGGTTAACCATTCTTTAAACTTATCTATATTAACAGTTCCTAGTGGGGAAATTTTTGTTTATCTGGAATAGCCCGTTTTCCTATGCCACCTTAACCACTGCCATGTTTCAGATTAAACATACTAAGAAGTGTGAACCCACTGGGGTGTTTTTTTTTTGCGGTAACAGAAATCATTTTAGTTCGCTGGTGATGCAGGGCAAGGAGGAATGCCTAATGTTGATGATTTTGTTAAAGATCCTGAGATCGCTGCGGCTCTCAAGGATCCGGAGGTTAGTTCCCATGGCACAATAAGCATTGAAGCCAGACCATCTTGGTTCTCATGTCATCTTTTCTTTTGCGCTAAGATATTGTTTTCGGTTGATGTTCTTAGTGTAAAGTGTAGATATTTTGGATATTAATAGATTGTCATTTTTCCCTGTTTTTAGATCATGAATGCATTCATGGATATCGTGGCTAATCCGTCGAATCTGATGAAGTATATGAGTAACCCGAAAGTGATGAAGCTCTTTGCAAAAATGAAAGGTGGGCTATAGGAACCGGGAAGCTGCTACAAATGTTCTTTTTCATATTTTTATCTGTTTATATCACTTAATGAAATTCTAGATGTAAAGGCTGCTGGCATGTCTTTTATTCTTCCTCTACTCATTAAATTTAAGTTTACAATTATTTTCTAGGAATATGAAGGAAGACCGATTTATTTTCCATCATTTACCTGTTATGATCTTGAACTTGGGTTAAATCTTATTCTTAAGCATTTATTACGCATGACTGAAATGTCATGCAACGATATCACTTTTATTTTATTCTGTCTTAGCTAGTTTGTAAAGCTACGTTAGTTTAAGTGGCTGCTACATGTAGCTTATATTAGATTCATTCAAACGGGGACGATTCCATTGCTTGATATGTTTGTAAGCCAGCTAATGCACAACTTTCCAACCAATATAGAGAGCGGGAGAATTCCCACGTTTTCATATTTCTTTAGATTCTCTAACTTACATGGGTTCGGTGTTAATGTTTATCCGGAAAACATTTCGACCTCTTCGTCTTCTTCAGAGCTGATTGGTCCTAGTCGATTGTCTAAAGCCGTTCGTCGTCGCAGTGTGAGAGTTCGTTTATCACATCGAGTTGAATAAAATGTGGAATCGCACATTTCTGTCTACACATCGAACCTCTATAACTTCTTTCTGCATAAAAGACTTTGGGAAGTGTTTGGATTATTCGCTCAGTCCCACCACTACAACTTCTTTCGTTGGCTATCGCATAAGGTCCATATTTTCATTGGACCACCGGTGTCTAAGGTGGGGAACGAACGCGCTATTTTTCACCGATTATCGTTGAGCAGTGCTTCCGCATTCTTATGGGAAGCTTTTCGAAGATCACTTTCGACTATCAGTTTCAGGTTGTTGCCGTCAACTACTGATTTGCTTGTCCTTTTTCACTATAAGCCCCCATATCTCCCTCCGACAGTGACCTTTTCCAACGATCCATGCAGTGTGCTGGGAAAGTATTCCCGTACCTACGGTGCGATAATATTTCGAGTCACTTGTTTCGAGTACGGCACAGCTTGGACTTATAGAGCTAAACGTCACGATTTCCTTACCTTTGGAGTGTCATGTAAAGCGGTATTTTCTTATTGCTGTTATTGATGGGACCACGAAGTCGCACATAATTATGAGCATCAGATGAGTGCCACAGTGGCTTAAACTATTTCCTGTTCAACCTTGGAATCTGACTGACATCATAATGGGAACATGAAAACAGCGAACAAGTTTACCACTTGCGCAATTGCACTAGTTAGTACGTTGTGAGATCAGCTCTAGATACAGTTATCACGATTTCATGAAAGATTCTTCCGTTACCGGCCGACTCTACAGAGATCGCCGCTTCCGACCACCTTTTATTAGATAGTTAGAACGAGCAAAAAGCTTTGACAATTAGTCCCAGATCGAAAAAAATGTGGAGTGTTTCCAACTTCCTACCACGCATGAACTGACTGGCGAGTATCCAGAAGCACTGGGTAATTGAAAAAGATAATAGTGGTGGTATAAAGCGTAGATTGATTTCTTAAATCCCAAACACTATGACTTGAAATTTTGTTTACACAATTGCAGAATTTTCTGACTATTCTCACTTGAAACAGCTTCGATCGCTAGATGAAGCTGTTAATATAATACATGATAACCTACTATTTCTAAACTCAAATTTATGTTTTCTCATACCGTATTGCTTGTTAGAGTGTATTCAGTTGTTTTAACTTTAAACCGCCGTGTTGCTTATAGGTGGAATGGCTGGGATGTCTGCTGATGGAGCATCTGCTGGTGGTTGCCCAACTGGGGCCAAATGTAGTGATTCTGGTTGCAATCGAGGCGACACCGTTCCTCCACCTCGCCCGAAAGCTCCCGAGCCCGACCTCGATTGATCGCGAATATCTGTTCACATTTTATTACAGTTATCATAAGCATTTTTTGAACTCCTGTACTTTCTAAATTTCACTCATTTATTTTTATTTTTTCACGCATGGGTAGTATTATTAAGTAGAATGTTGTAGATCGCATCATTTAGGCTGCACGTTTGATTTACTTGTTAACCAAGTGTTTTATTTGAATATCATCTTTGATTTTAGAATATAGTAAAATTCCGACTGCTTGTTTTTGTTTCTTTACTTACTTCGATCAGGAGTCTAAGTGGTTTCAGGTCACTGTTAATAACTGCCGTTTTGTGTGGGCTGGTGGATTACATTAGGTCGAGATTGGTGGGCTTCGACATTTGTCGTGATCGTCTTCTCCTTTATTGGGGCTGTTCTAATGCCAAAAGGAACGCAGGTGTTACGATATTATTGTTAAAGATTGTTAAGTGAATTGTACAGTAACTCTAACGTAGGATGAGAGGGTGAAGCAGTATTGAGAGAAGTGTTGTTTGTGAAGCAACAGTCTGTGCACTGGATGTTTACATAGAATTGCTGAACGTTATCATAGGAGTGCTGTCGTTAGAATAGCTCCATTGATGGGTGCTTGGGATCCAAAAATTGTTAGTTACCTGAGATTATTTGAGAGAAAAGAAGTCAGCGAATGAGCTTAGCGTGGTATTACAGGTTCACATGTGGTTACGAAAATCTAGGGTTGCTCATACAGTCTCTAGATGAGGCACAATGCTCTTTCTGGAAATTACCTAGATTTCTTATACAAGATAAAGATATGATTGATCCTCTCCACGGCCAAAAAACGCCTCCATATTGACGTGTTCGTGAGGATGCACAAATTCCTGACAGTGCTCGATCGCACGCGCGAGTGTGGCCCAGTGGTTGGAGGCGCCACTGCGACACACTTGTAATCGATCCCAGCGCTCATGGATCATCAAGCCTTTCATACCTCCGGGAACGGCAAATTGGTACCAGATTTGTCTGGGAGGTTAGGAACACTGGCTCGATACATCGGGTGACCACCGCGAGTCGTTGTGAAGGCTAGATATGCATTCAATCAACTCCAATGATACTTAATGAAGTCGAAAGCATGGTGCATCTCTTCAGGGATTGATCAACGCCGAGAGATTTTCACTCGAGCGCATGCATTTATACCAAAGCGTGCATGGGGATATCACGGATTATGTGGGTTTCCTTTAGATTTCTTCTTATTCCAACTTTACTAGACTGGTCTTTCCGGGGATTTCGTGCTGTTTTTCTTTTGTCAGGCACTAGGGGTGGTTCAAGAGAAGCCATTATCAGCAAATAATTGTTTGAAGGAAGGTTTTTTGGACGAGTTCGCCTATCCGACTTGAATTTCTTGGCCCATACTGGCATGCCTACTGCTCCAGTACGCTGTTTTTCGATAATTCGTAGTACTTTATCATAAGGATAAGTCAGCATATCATCAGTAGTTGGGGTAAAGCTCGATTCGACGTTACTGTGACCATTATCTGTAGGAGAGTTATGCATTTGCAGTTGTTGTTGCGCCATTTTATTCCCTTGGTCAAATGGTTCACAAACTTCATGGTGGCATTCATGAACGGGTAGCTGTGCATCTTTGGAATTACTGCACATTCTGAGCTCTCATTCTCACAAGCTCTCATTGTTGTCGTAAATTTCCACCTGGACGTGGTTGCTTTGCAATCTACCGTCCTTGGAATTCACCTCTATACCCCCTACATGTTGTAATCTGCTCTATAAAATACATTTTTTACAAACAATTTGCATGTAATTACAACCATTACGACTCGGCAAGCCCTGCCGTTTATAAACCTCACATCGTTCCCATTTCTACAGAGTGGAGTTTTAAAATTTGCACTTTTTGCTGAGATTAATGAGAAGCAAAACTAGACAACAATGTCGGTTGGACTCACTACATCTAATGCTAATGTTCTGGAGTGGGTAGCACAATGTTGGTGTGATGAAGTTCATAACGACCACGATATTGATTTAGCCTTGGACTGGTGTCACCGAGTCTCTCATCAGTTCAGGGTCGGGAAATTGGTACTAAATTTGTCTGTGGAACGTTAAAATATAGGATAAAGCTCTCGGCGTTGATCAATCTCTGAGGGATGCGCCATGCATTCGAGTTCATTAAGTATCGTTGGAGGTGACTGAATGCATATCTGGCGTTTACAATTACTCGCGGTGGCCTGCCGATGTATCGAGCCAGTGCAGCTATCTCCCAAAACAAGTCTGGTCCAATTTTGCCGACCCCGGAGGGATAGAAGGCTTAGTGGGCCATGGGCGCAATCCACGTGCGCGTCGCAGTGGCGCTTCCAACCACTGCGACACACGCGTCCTGTGGAGCGTTAGCTCACTTCAATCTGATAATATGCTTGTATGTGGACAAGTGTTTTTTCCCATCGAACACAGGTGTTCAAGGATGCATGAAAATATACATGTGAAATACATAAAGGATAAACGATAAAGCTCTCGGCGTTGGTGAATCCTAGAGGGTTGCGCCATGCATTCAACTTCATTAAGCATCGTTTGGAGCTGGTTGAATGTATATCTGGCCTTTGCAATGACTCGCGGTGGCCTAGCGATGTATCGAACCAGTGCTGCTATCTTCCCAGACAAGTCTGGTAGGAATTTGCCGACCCCAGAAGCATAGATGCTTGGTGAGCCATGGGCGCGAGGATCAATTCAACGTGTGTATTGCAATGTGCCTCCGATCACTGCAGCACATGCGACTTTTGTGAAATACAAAGTACATAAAAGGCACAGAGATGAGCAGGAAAGGAAGGAAGAAAAGTGAATCTGAGCATCTTTAGAAAGAGATTTTGGTTTTTTCACCGTAGGAGAGGAAGAGTGCAGCGTTTGCATTCAACGCAAGGCTCACGGCCTACGATAGTGCTACACGGCTGTCATGTAGAACTATGCGTAGACTCGCATCTTTTAAGAAAAGGGAACGGCTTTTCTGGTTACATCAGGTTACATTAGGTTTTAAGCTCAACCGTCTCGAGCATTTTTGAAGTAAAACGAAATACATCTCACGTCTACATCTACACATCTACGTCATTTACATCGTGAGCTCTTAGTGGCGCTAGGAAGAATTTCTGTCTACAGTATTCCATTGTCGTGGATAAATCTGTGAAGGTTGGGGATTGTAAAAACGTTCAGTATGTGAGAAACATGAGATGTACACTGCAAAGTGGACTTTTTTAAGTACGATCGAGTTGAGCAGCAGTAATATTTTGAAAGCACACTGTGCTGAGAGGCGCATGTAGAATAATGGTCAGAGTTGCACTGCAATACACACGGTTTCTTGC
Source organism: Angiostrongylus cantonensis (assembly GCA_009735665.1). Lineage (NCBI taxonomy): Eukaryota > Metazoa > Nematoda > Chromadorea > Rhabditida > Metastrongylidae > Angiostrongylus > Angiostrongylus cantonensis. Next base: position 1,049,093 of record MQTX01000127.1, on the reverse strand, counting down.
TCAGTACCTTTCCGCTGACTCATCGTGCTTTCCATCACTTAGGGATTGGCAGGTTAGTACCAGACTTATCTGGGAAGATAGCAGCAGTGACTTGATAGATCGTCAGGTCACCCCACGTCATTGTTTGGACCAGATATGCATTAAATCTTCTCTAATAGTACTCGATGAGCTGAGATGCAAACTCGCCTCAACAGCGGTGTTTTTTCCTTGTAAACCATTCTCTACAAAGAGTAAATGTTCTATGTCGCCGCTTGGTACAACACGTGATTAAAATCTAACGGCTTAGGATTTTACAAAACATACCGCAGAGAATGTTAACGTTGGAAGACAAACAACATAAAAGAAGATGAGTCACGCGACTCATAGATGATGGAGGGCGCCGCCGACCCGCATGAATAGCAATGGATTTTTTAGATCTTCTCTAATGTGTAATAAAATGAAAGCCCATTGCTTACTCGCTGACCGTAAGCGCTGTGTACTATGGCACGACAGCAGCCGTCCGATGGTTTTCTTTACGGGTTTACTAACGTATAACATGTGTTCATTGATCGAAGCTGCTTTGAAGGAAGACAACATATTCCTAATCAAATGCTTATGATAATGAGCTAAATAAGATAATGAAAGCTTCGGATGGCTTATCCGATAGACATACCCGTATCAATCATTCTCGGAAGCTGTTTTCAAAGTAAGCCTCACATTCGCCTACTCTTTGTGCTTAACTGTTTTTTCAATGTGGCTGACCAACATTCAAAGACGTTGCTTGCCGAGACAGGCCTTTAATCCACAAATTAATCGCTGCTTCCTCTTGCTTGTGGTGATGTCAGTGACGTACTTTGCAGAGAGTGTTTAGGGATTGATGAGTTGTGCTTCCAAGGGCTTTACACTTAATTCTTGAGAATTTTTTTAAAATGGTATCTCTCTGTGCAATTCTGCTGTAGGAAAAATGCGAGAGGACAATGAATTCAAGAATGCGTGGAATTCGAGATTGGAGTAGACCTCTCTCTATAGTAAATGACGTTGGAAGAACATCGCATAAGAGGGAGCGCACACATGAGTTGAGTACTTTGAGTCATTTGATTCTAAACAATAAATGTGAATCTCAACGGTTTAACTCTTCATCGTGGCTAGGAGTTGTTTCTAGGTGTCGGCCCGCGATGTGCAGCATAGGAGCATAGACTTTCTCCTGGTAGGGCCTCCCTAGCTGAGAAGAAGTCCGGCTTTTCTATTAGGAAGCCTAGCGGGGAGTAAACCAATACCAGGATCCACGACCGTCCTGGTTTCAAATTAGTAGCACGGTTCAAATCTCTAACGCACGAGGACTGCGACTAACTGTGGTGTTGACGACCTGGAGCAGATTTTGGCCTGGCTGATCTAGGGTCTTTTGGGAATCACAGTGGCTAAACCAGGAAATCCCTGAAATTGAAATTATGCTGGACCCCTCACAGAGACACTGAGGACGGCGCGTTCAACTATCCAAGTGTCATAGAGAATACCGAAGCAACAGAACTATATGATACAGATTGACAAGTTACAGAAAAGTACAAGTAATGTCCTCTTTAGTGGCTAGTTTGGTCGGAAGAGTCATTTAAACTTTCAAAAGTGCCTTATTGGTAAACATATCGATAAATGTGGGAAACGTTAAATAAGGGAAGATCGGAAGGCCAAAAACAAGTCGCCATTACCTGGTAGTTAAAAGTGATGACTTTTCTACAGTTTTCCTGAAATGTGATAGTCCTGAAATAGAAGCAATCTGTGGGATAGAAGCATAATCAGCACTGACGAATTGCATGGTGATAAAGTGCAGTTGTGCAATGATGGATCGGTTATCAGCTGACTACTACGTAACTGATACTTATTGATATGGTTTGCATAGCTTTCGCCTGATTTGATGACCAAAGTGTGTCAGCCTGTAAGATGAGCAGCATCTGTTCTTTCCTTTTGCACCGATAATATAGATTTCAACCAAACAGAAGTCTTAAACGAAGCTTTAGAGCATATCCTCATGCGTAGTAAACATAGTAGGCATGAAAACAACATAGTATATGTAGCTGATGTCGACTAGGAGTGTCGTACGAGAAACAGTGAAGAGCAGTTTTTCTCCAAAAGAGCGAGTGGCTTTCGTGTTGTGGCAAGACCAGCAAGTGGTCTGAGTATATGCTGTTGCTGTTCGGATTGCCGCTTCACGTCATCGAGAACATCGTGTCCAGGCTGTCACTAACCGACATATTGACACTCAGACGTAGCTCGAAACGGACACGAGGCGTTTGTTCTCTTCCTTTTCCATTTTTCAAGGACAAATTCCACCACTTTGGATGAAAAAGTGTTCTTGGGCAACGTGGTATGCTTCCACTAAATCACGAACGAAAACTATTGGTTAAAGTTGAGTAGCAAACAAAATCACAAAGCGTTTGATGTATTGACATTATTGACGCATGTTCGCATAACGTTCTCGAGGGTGGCGGTAAATAATTTCACGAAATGGTATGGCTTTGCCTAACCCCTCTTCTGACGTCGATGTTAATATCGTTATAGAATGTAGATATCTTGGCTGTGAATTTCTTGTGAAGTTAAGGAAGAATCTTTACGTACTGTGTAGAGAATTATTGACTGTCAAGGGCTCCCATGACTGCTTCTATCTCAGTCGAGTCAAAAGCGTTCTTCAATTCGTTGAAGGTGAGACGTAGCGGTCTTTCGTGCTCTCGCGACGCTTCGTTGAGTCCTGTTATCGCCTGGATGTGGCCTATCGTACTAAATCCTTTTCCCCATTACTGCTGCTGTTCTCTCTTTAGGATCTTTTTTTATCGCCTGTCTGCATTGTTCTACAAGTTCGGACGTGTTTGTTCGCGGTTGCCTGCAGCTTGTGCGATTTCTCTGGCATATCAGCTCGAGTGTTTCTGAAAGCAGACTTCTCTTGGTGAACTCTCAGCGTTTATAACACTGACGTGAGGATGGTGAATGAGCCTACCTATCGTATTCTTCGTTGATGTTATCGACAGCAGCATCTTTCCTGCAGCTAACTAATGAACTGAATAAGTCCAAGGTTACGTTGGTCTTGGGACTTCATTTTTTTAATTTTTGAAATTTTTTTGCTTTTTGCGAGAAACGGAATCTTGAACGAAGGAGGGGGTAGTATCACAGGTGAAATTTTGGAGCCCACAGTGACATCGATTAGATAAATACTTCGGTTTACTATGATGTGGTCTATTTCGTTATGGTGCTCTCCGCTGGGAGACTCCCACGTCCATCGTTTAGGGTGCCGCTTCTGGAATTGTCAATTACCATGGATAGTCTTGTTGGTCATTATAAACTCAGAGAGCCGCTTACCCTGTTCGCTCCTTTCTACTTCGCGAGTCCCAATGTGACGTTCTTCAGACGTTCTCCTAGGCCCATTTTGGCTTAAAAATGTCCAATGACGACCTTGAAGAATGCATGGTCTTCTCTGTAGAGCGTCTTCAACTCCGTATGGAACGCTTCGACTTCTTCTTCGTCATACTTTGAAGTCGGTTTGTAAACGCTAGGATATTAGTTGGTAGAGGTCCACATCTTCTTAATCGTAAACTCTGGTAGCTAGTTATTCGAATAAATCATGCTCATGGACGAACTCGTGTTGACGAGACCTCCGACGCCTCCGACTCCTCTGCCGTTGCATTTCCTGAGGAACAGTTCTTCTCCGTTGTCATAGACGGCGTTGAATGGGTGGCGGCGTCTCGTGTCGGCCAGGCCGATGACGTCGTACCTTATCATTCCTGCTTGCATGAGCAAGTCTTCTATCGGAAACTCGGATGCAAGTGTACATGCATTGCAGGTACAGATCGTCACCTTAGTTTCATGTAGTCCAGGTAGCTTCCATTGGCCCTAAGATTTTATCAGCCTCTCCCTGCTCGTCGTATCCAACGCTTCCAAATTGGGGCTCTTTCGGGGACAGGTGAATAAGGCCCGTTTCTTTCATTGTGCTTAGCAATTTGATACTAACGTCTAGTTTCCAGGGCTCTGAACGAAGGGGCTGGATATACTCACGGATAACCTGCCAGTCTCTCCCAAAGTGGACATGGCGTTTATTTTTTGGAGGCGACCCTTACCCGCCTCCCATATATTTCCCTGTTAGTTGATTGGAGCCTTTTGGACGAACTGACTCATGGAATACAATCTGCATGAACTTGAACGCACCCACACACGCGTACATGAATATGCCATGTAAATACAGAGAGTATGCGCCAAATCTGTGCAGCAGGAACAGGGAGTTCATCACCTGAATCCACCTGCCTCTCAAGGAAGGGAAAGTGACTTTCGGTCCGCGATTGACTCTCTATACGCCACCAGGGGAATCGCTACGTAGCCTCGGGAGTGACCGGCTCGAAATCGCTCATATTAGGGACCTCCGTGGTAATTGGCCCATACAATAGTCACTGTGGTGTACCATATTATGAAGTCACTGACCTCTCAGAAAGGTATGGTATGGGACAAGAACGAGCCACAAACATGTGTAGACTGCAGAATACCCTAACCACTGTGCTATATGTGTCCTGGAATAGTAGATTTTAATCGAATATTGTCCACAAATCAATATACAAGAAAACTACTGTTTCTTAGGTAGTCACATGGTCTAATCTGAAAAACCGATTAAATATCTCTTGAAAACAATTCTGTTTTGTCAAACGCATATGACACTTGGTGAACTTAGGTTTATTTTGAAGGAGATGCAGATATCCATCCCTTAGAGAATCGTCTCTTAGGATGTCGACGAGTAATTTACGTTCAAAAGTTATTGAAGACTAACGTGAAAGAGATGCATAGACTCTTTCCACATCTCGATCCCAGTTAAAAGCTGTCTAAAAGTTTGTTCCATACTGAACATTAGGTAAGTTGACATTCCACAACGCCCTCCTGCGTTTTCCTTCTGTGATGCCGAGATTCGGCCTATGGTTGAGTATTGCTGTTCTTGATGGATCTTGCATGCACCATCCGTTTCCTTCGATCCAAACTGATTCCCTACCTGCCCTATTGATCTTACAGACAACGCATCTGGTGAAGAATACAATCAACTTAACTAGGTTTCAGTCAAAAAGTACAAAGTATAATGTTCTTCGTTTTGAAAGAACACAAAAGTACTCCGAGGACTTCCGATGTGTTCCGCTTTGATTTGAGATACCTCACCGTTCATGAAACGGCAGCTACGCCTTCTTCAGAGCCAGATTGATTCGAGTGTCAGATAGTTCGATACTTGGATGGCTCGTCTTAATTGATTTTTGGATACCAGCATAATCTCTATCTTTTCGGCGTTTTGCTGGTTTAGCCATTGTGGCTCTCTGGAGCTCTGAGGGCAGCTGAGCCAAGGTCTGCCACAGGTCTTCGTCACCACAGGCAAGGGCCACACTTGTGGATCAGAGAAAGATTTGAAACAATGAGAACTAGTTTGATACCAGGATAATGGTTGATTCTGGTGTAAGTAATGATTTACTCTCTAGCTCTGTTAGCTAGGCTTCCTGATGGAAGCACCAGACTCCTTATCACGGCCCGACACCTAGGAACACCTCCCAGCAATGATGAGGCGGTAAATTGTTAGGAAGCGAATTTTACATAAAATTAGTGAAACTTTTAATACCGTACTTTATGTGCTAGTTGATTAGTGAATTAGAAATTTCTGTGTTGGGTGGAGCTTTGCCAGAGGATACTAAAACAGCGCCGAGAAAGATGTTCTAAAGGTTTTTTCTTACCACCATAATCTGATAGAGCTACATGTGAAAGGGCGCTGTTGCTCTTTCGGAAGCTGCTGTGGGACGACGAATGCTGAAAGGTATATTCAACTTACTGCTGCTGGTTTCCTTTCCAGTCACCTGCGAGGCAAATGCATGAAATGGTCGTTAAGAGACAATTTACAGAATGTGCGAGAACAGATATATAACGATTGTAAGTAAAACAGTTATTGTAGAAGACACAAGGTTACACAGTAATTGGAAATGTTTATGGAATTGCTATAGAGTATGCGATTAAGGTGGAAGGTATACCGCAAGGATACAATGGCCAAATTTGGAACACTAACACTGACGATGAACAAGGAAAACTGTACTTTCAAGTCAAACTCGTCTTTTATTTCCCATATCCTTCTCTTTTTCAGGAAAATGGCACAAATATGTACTCGGTGTTTTCTAACATGATTAACTTGTTATTCGCTGGCTGCCTTTTGAGCTGTGACGACATGAGTTTGTGTCGCTGTGTACGCTAAACGTGTCATCTCATAGGAGACGTTCTTTTCCGGTAAGCGTTCACTGCTACACTTTTAAGATGTTTTGGCCAAAAGCGATCTAATTCTTTTTAGAAAGGATATTGATCCATCCCGTTCCAAAACTTTCTATTTTCGAGAAAAAGGCCTAATCGGGCTTCGACGAGGGACCATATCACATGTGAAGATACTACAGCCTATTTTGCAGAACCTGACTTTTGCATGAATCGACGAAACCCGTATCTTTGATTAACTTAATGGTTTACTAAATGACTAACAGCAATCGCTTTAATGAAGTTTTAGATATGTTGTTTAAGGGCACATTTATTCATGCTTGACTCAAGATGGCCTAGATTTCTTGACTCACATGTCTAAAAAACCTCGATTGTAACAGGACGGACAGCCTGTGTTGGGCGTCTCAACTCCTGCTTCTTGCTCTTTATGGGCAAATCATTTTGGAAACACCTTTCTTCACGGTGAGACAGCGAGATGGGCATTAGGCAACACTTAGTTTGGACAACGTCACTCCACTGTTCTCTACACAACTTTAATCACACATCTTTCACCATCATCTGTCTTGCTTGCTTAAAATATATACCACAATTTCTAAAAAGAAAACAAACAATTACATTAAATGTTACTAATTATAGCAGCAGAGAAGTTCACCGTCAATGTTCACATCTCTTGCTGATTCTGACGGTCATTTTTATGTTCCACTAGTAATGAAGGGATAAATAAAGGATAAATCTTCCAAGGTGGATCCATCCCTGAGGGATGCAACATGCACTCGACTTCATTAAGTATCGTTGGAGGTGATTGAATGCATATCTGGTCTTTAAAATGACGCGCGATAGCCTACCTACCTATTGAGCTGGTGCTGACAACCTCTTCCAGAAAAGTCTAGTAGCAATATAATCCCAATGGAATGAAGAGCGCGATGGGTACGGGGCGCGGAAATCAATGTCATGTGCATTGCAGTGTGCTTCCGGCCACAGCGCTACACGCGCCACAATTAACACTTTATCACTCTATATATGATGTGATGAAAGGGACAAATTTGTTTCACAAAGTGTGCTAGATAAGCTGACGCGTCGTTGTTGAGATAATTTGCATTTATGCCGATGGTATCGTGGACAACGTGGGTTTTTTTAGATGCGTTCCTCCTTCGACTATACTGCACTTATCTTCCTGGAAAATTCTTGCTGTATTTTTTGTATTCACACGATTGTTTTTTTTATTCAAATGATGCGGTAGGCGTGGATCATGGGAAATCATTCTCTTAAATTAATTGTTTGAAAAACCGTCTTTTTGGATGAGTCCACCCATCTGATTTGAGTGGGTGCTGGCATGCTTACAGCTCGGCCACGCTGATTTTCGATAATTGGTAGCACTTTATCAAAAAGATAAGCCGGTATATCACTGAGGAGACTTATATAGGTGTAGTTAGGATAAAGTTCAATATTCCACGTCACTGTGACCATTACCTATAGGAGAGTTATGCGTTCGCAGTTGTTGTTGCGCCATTTTAATCCCTTGGTCAAATGGTTCACAAACTTCATGGTGGCATTCATCAACGGGTAGCTGTGCATCTTTGGAATTACTGCACATTCTGAGCTCTCATTCTCACAAGCTCTCATTGTTGTCGTAAATTTTCCACCTGGACGTGCTTGCTTTGCAATCTATCGTTCATGGAATTCACCTCTATGCCCCGCTACATGTTACAATCTGCTTTATAAAATACAATTTTTACAAACAATCTGCATGTAATTACAGTGGCGCATGTGGCGCAGTGGTTGGAGGCGCCATAGCGACACGCACGTGGAACCGATTTTTGCGCCCATGGCTCACCAAGCCTTCCATCCCTCCGGGGTTGAGAAATTGGAACCAGACTTGTCTGAGAGGATAGCAGCACTGGCTCGATACATCGGCAGGCCACTGCGAGTCATTGTAAAAGCCAGATATGCATTCAATCACCTCCACCAATACTTAATGAAGTCGAATGCATGGCGCATCCCTCAGGGATTGATCAACGCCGAGAGCTGTATCCTTTATCCTTGACGACTCTGCAAGCCCTCTCGTTTACAAACCTCACACCGTTCCCATTTCTACAGGGTAGAGTTTTAAAATTTGCACTTTTTGATGAGATTACTGAGAAAGGAAACTATACAACAACGTTTCTTTCAGTGATTGCACTTAATGCTAACCTGTTGATTCTGACAGCGCAGCGGTTGTGATGGCATTCATCTCGACCATGGTGTTGATTCAGCGCTGGACTGGGCTCACCAAGTCTCTCATCGCTTCGGAATCGGGAAATTGGCATCAAATTTGTCTGTGGAACGTTAGCTCACTTCATTCCAACTGAGAGCACTCTAGCCGAACTATCCTAATCCTACGCGGTTAGTCCACCCAAACGGCCTTTAATGGCATTTATAACAATATGGAAATGCCTAAGTGTAAGTAAGTGTAAACGATGTATAAAGAACAAATCTCTTTCTTCTAAGCATTCTTATTCTTCAGGTGCGAATCAGAATTCTCTGCTGCCTACCGCTTAATACTGTGAGAATGATTTCATCGATAGATGGCGAGATGGTGATAGCTTCTTGCCATTGGTTCTTGTTATAATTTCACTACATTATAAGTTCTATACAATATTCTCTAAGATTGTGGAGAATAATTTCGGCAACATGGCGCTGCCTTTTATGAACTACTCAGCCCATGCCAATAATGGTGCCATCTTTTCATATGGTCCTCATCATGGACCTTCTGAATGGCTCAAGCCTGATCGCAATGTATGGAGCAAGAACTCCTTGAATTTTCACGGCTTTTATGAATGCTTCGGCCCTTAGTTGGTCGAAATACGTTGACTCGATGAAAGCGAGACATGGCAGAATATTCTAACTCTATTTCAATACGATATTTGGAAGTGGTCCATCAAAAGGTTCCAATTCTGTAACAAATATGTATTTTTTTTCTAACTTTTTCTGTAACTAATCTTCTACGTATTATCGATGCGACACCAATTTTCATTACAACGAGTGTGAAAAGAGCCATGCCACTGCGTTAATGAGAACGGGATAATGATCCTTCCAGTCGTTTTTTCATCTCTCAGCTATCGCGTGGTTGCTAGACAGCATACGTTTACTTTCATGCAATAACACAAATACAACAGATCATTCTGCTCATTAGGTCGGTGGTTTTTTGTCTTGCGCTTAACATCCTAAAAACTGGAAATTCCTGTCTCATTATTGGTCGTCATGATGTGCCCACGTCGCTCTCCCACGTGCAGGATTGGTCGCTGTCTTCTTAAGAGCCTCGAAGGGCAAAGTGATATGCAATTTACTAGGTCAAACGCTTCAATGACACAAAAAGACGAAAAACTCTACGACAATCACATGATCAACATCTTCTCGAAGAGCTCACCGCCTTCTCGTGACTTCCAATGAGAAAGATTAGAACAGCTGATTACAGTCGCGCATGGTTGTTGACTGCACCATCCCCCATCAGAAGCTGATGCGAAAATGCGACGCCACGTCGTGTGTAACTTCTGGGCATTCCTTCCTGCTATTCATTGCGAGATTTTTGGCATTTATCCAAAAAGCATCAAAAAGTTTTCGCGATGGTGTTTTAGTCTCCTGTGCAAAGATATTGACTTTTACTTCAAAATCGTCTCCGCTGTGCTTTTGTATCCTATGCGTGCCTAGTGAGGCTCCAATGCAAAACTTTATTCGACAATTAATTGCGGAATTCACAAAGTATCTTTACGTGTTGAGTAAAGCTGCTAGTAGTCCAATAGAACTGCTGACCTTGTGGATTTGAAACACCAGTCTGAAAGCTCTTTTTCAACAATCTTTAACGAGTTTCTCTATTTACTGGGTATGGAGATAGGTGTTGGCCTGGAAATTCTCAAACACTTGCTCACCACCACACCCTCGCTGAGCAACATATCATTCTTGTAGGCCCTTCGTGGAGAACTCTCACTTGCGGGTACATCGTCTTCCTGCTCTGCGTTTGTCATGCCGATGAATTCGAACTCTAGTGGTTCATGACATTCGCTTTTCACTCAGATGTAGTGCGTTTCCGGCTAACCTGATTTTCGACATTTTCAGCGTGTACTACTGCGTCTCTGATTTCTGATCGCCTCGGTTTGTTAAAAAAGCACTCGGCCACATGAACACATAGACTTTCCCGCGTCACCACCTGCCCTTCCTGCCAGGGCCGCGCGAACGCAGCCCCACACGCAAAAATTTAGCTGTTGGCTTACTTCAACTCGAAGCAGCCACACGGGTCAGCCCATGCGAAGGTGCAATGCACGGGGAAATTCTCAAACACTTGCTCACCACCACACCCTCGCTGAGCAACATATCATTCTTGTAGGCCCTTCGTGGAGAACTCTCACTTGCGGGTACATCGTCTTCCTACTCTGTGTTTGACATCCCGAGGAATTCGATCGCTAGCGGTTCATGACAATCGCTTTTCATTCAGCTGCAGTGCGTTTCCGGCCAACCTGATTTTCAACACTTTCCGTGCGTACCGCTGCATCTCTGATTTTTGATCGCCTCGGCTCGTAAAGAAAGTCACTCGACCGCACGAACACACACACATTTGCCCGTCTCGCTATGCTATCGTCCCCATCCCCAGCGTCGCAGTACTCCATTAGATGAAAGGTGGCATCCGTTGCCTATCAACTGATAATCAGCCGCTTACTGATGAAATACAAGATTCAGCCGAAAAAGGTTTTTTCTTCTCATAAACTATTTTGCAGTGTTTTACTAACTTTCTTCACTTTACGGATTCCACAATGTGCCGCAAGTACTTTCTATAAAATTCCGACCGCTTTCGGTGTAAAGCTAAAAGACAAGTATCGCGACGATGATCAATCGTTCAGGGATGCACCATGCATTGAACTTCATTAAGCGTCGTTGGAGGTGAGTGAATACGTATCTGGCTTTTACAATAACTCAATACCAATACATCAGGCCAGTGCCACCACCCTTCCAAACAAGTCCGACACTAATTTGCTGACTTCGGAGAGGTGTGGAGATTGGTGGTGCTGGGACACGTGATCGAACCAATGTGTGTTACAGAGCGTAGTTGTGTTACGAACGTAGTTGCTCATTGTAAAATGAACACTTGGTACGATAGCACACTTGTGAAGAAATCCATTAGACGCTTGCTGTCGTGCCATAGTGCACGGAGATTACGGTCAGCTAATTGGCAATGAATGTTTCCCAACCAGCACATTAGGGAACCCCTATCCGCCACCTGGGGACGTGCCACGTATCCTCACGACTAACCGGCTCGAGATCCCTCATATGAGGGAGATCCGAGGGCGATGTGAAGACAAGGATAAATTTGTCTCACAAAGTGTTCTGGATGAGCTGACACTTCGCTGTTGAGATATTTTGCATTTATGCCGAAGCGTGCTTGGGGTAACGTGGACCATGTAGGTTCTTTTTTAGATGCGTTCCTCCTTCGACTTTACAGGACCTATCTTCCTGGAGATTTCTTGCTGTGCTTTCTTTATCCACGCGATTGTTTTTTTTCTATGCAGATGATGTGGTAGGCGTGGATCATGGGAAATCATTCTCTTAAATTAATTGTTTGAAAAACCGTCTTTTTGGAGGAGTTCACCCATCTGACTTGAGTGGATACTGGTATGCTTACAGCTCGGCCACGCTGATTTTCGATAATTGGTAGCACTTTATCAAAAAGATAAGTCGGCTTATCACTGAGGAGACTTATATATGTGTAGTTGGGATGAAATTCAATATTCGACGTGACTGTGAACATTATCTGTAGGAGAGATCAGAGGAGAGTTATGCATTCGCAGTTGTTGTTGCGCTATTTTAATCCCTCGCTCAAATGGTTCACAAACTTCATGGTGGCATTCATCAACGGGTAGCTGTGCATCTTTGGAATTACTGCATATTCTGAGCTCTCATTCTCACAAGCTCTCATTGTTGTCGTCAATTTTCCACCTGGACGTGGTTGCTTTGCAATCTGTCGTCCTCGGAATTCACCTCTGCACCCCCTACGTGTTGTAATCTGCTCCGCAAAACACATATCCATATCCACATATCCATACCCATCA
>MQTX01000127.1:999393-1019505 GCA_009735665.1 Angiostrongylus cantonensis | reverse complement strand
CATGCAAGCAAGAATGATAAGGTACGACGTCATCGGCTTGGCCGAGACGAGACGACGCCACCCATTCAACGCCGTCTATTACACTGGAGACACTGGAGAAGAACTGTTCCTCGGAACATGAGTCACATTGGGACCTGCAGACTAGAATGGAACGAACAGGATGAGCGGCTCTTTGAGTTTACCATGGCGACCAAGATCATCCGTGCTAACTAGCAATTCCAGGAGCCCCACCGTCAGCGATGGACGTGGGAATCTCCCAATGGAGAGTACCATAACGAAATATACCACATCATAGCAAATAGGAAGCTTTGCCTAACCGATGTCGCTGTTTTCCCAAAATTTTACACGGGATCAGACCACCGTCTCCTTCGTGCAAGATTTTATTTCTCACGGAAAGGAGAAAAAGCCGCTTAATTCAAAAACCGAAGTCCCAGAACCACCACAAACTGGGACTTATTCAACTCATTAGTCGGCTGTTGGGAAGATGCCGTTGTCGACAATATCGACGAGGAATACGATCGGCTCATTCAACATCATCACGTTAGCGCCATGAAAGCTGAGTTCGAAGGTCACCAAGAGACGTCTGTCTACAGAAACTTTCGAGCTAATACGCCAGCGTGGAATCGTTCGAGCTGCAGGCAACCACGAACTAACGTCCGAGCTTGCGAAGCAATGCAGACAGGCGATAAAAGAAGATCTTAAAGAGAGAAGAGCAGCAGTAATGGTCGAAGCTGCAGAGGCTGGGAAAAGCATTCGCAAAGCCCGCCGAAGCTTCGCCAACTACAAGAACAAGATGATTGCTCTACGACGCCCAGACGGAACAATAACAGCGTCCAGAAAGGCAATGGAGAAAATCATTTACGAATACTACTCTGATCTCTTTGATAGCCACGTCCAAATCTCATCATATGAAACAAAGGAGGATGGATATGTTGAGCCACCGGTTCTCCCTTTCGAAATCCGACATGTCATTTCGTCGGTGAAAAATCGAACTGCACCAGGTCCGGACAGCATAAGATCAGAACATCTGAAGAACCTTCCGCCAGTCCTCGTAAGCACACAGGCTCGGTTCTTCACACTTTACCTGTCTGAATGCAAGGTTCCTACTCAGTGGAAGGCCAGCAAGACCGTGTTGCTGTTCAAAAAGGGTGACCTACACGATATAGGCGACTATCGCCCAATCCGCTTGCTGTCTGTCATCTACTAACTATTCACTCCAGTCATCGTAAACAGGATAGACAGAACACTGTACGAAGGACAGCCGTGGAGCAAGCAGAGATTCAAAAAGTATTTAGTACGATGGACCACATTCACATCATAACGAGGCTCATTGAAGTATCGCGAGAGTACGAAAGACCGCTCTGTCTCACTTTCATCGATTTATAGAAGGCCATTAATTCAGTTGAGATAGAAGCAGTTATGGAAGCCCTTGGTAGTCAAGGAGTCCCTACTCAGTACATAAAGATTCTTCGTGAGCTATACAATAATTTCACATCAAAGATTTCACCATTTTACGACGATATTACCGTTGACGTCAAAAGAGGAATTAGGCAAGGCGATACAATCTCGCCAAAATTATTTACAGCCATCCTCCAGAACGTCATGCGAACATTGGAATGGGATAATATGGAAGTAAAAATCGATGGTCGGTAGATACATCACCTTCGCTTTGCTGATGATATCGTTCTTATAACACCAGACATTAGCCAAGCGGAACGTATGCTTACGGACTTTGATAAAGCATGTGGAAAGATTGGTCTTCGACTAAATCTCAAGAAAACGATGTCCATGAAGAATGGATTGGTTTCGTTTGCCCCATTCACGCTCAACGGAACGAATATCTCCGAATGCTCCAATTATGTCTACCTAGGTCGGAAAATCAGTATGATGAACGACTTAGCTCCAGAGCTGAGCAGAAGGAAACGAGCGGCTTGGGGAGCTTTCAAGAGCATCGAGGATGCAGTGAAGAGAACAAAGAACACCCGACTCCGTGCCCACCTTTTCGACTCAACGGTTCTTCCTGCCCTAACGTATGCGTCAGAAACTTGGTCGCTACGTAAGCAGGATGAAAGATCCCTCAGCGTTATCGAACGCGCAGTCGAAAGGACGATGCTACGAGTATCCCGTTTCACACAATTAAGGAATGGGATCCGAAGCTCTCACCTACGTCAACGATCGAAAATCAAAGATTCCGTTCCATACGCCAAACAGTCGAAGATGAGGTGGGCTGGACACACAATGCGTACGAATGGTAGCCGATGGTGAAGGGCTGTTAGTGACTGGATTCCTCGGGATGTCAAACGTACTGCAGGAAGACCACCGACCCGATGGTCAGAGCAGGGAAAAATGAAGGATTTACTGGCGCCCGCTCGAGTCACTCGACGATCAACGAGACTACAGGTGATACAGGTGACAGGTGATCTTCACATCGTAAATAGAGTGATATAGTTTCAGCCGTGGCGCGTGTAGCCCTGTGGTCGGAGGCACCCTGAAATGCACGTGGGATTGATCTCCTCGCTCCAGACCCATCGCGCCTTCCACTACATTGGGTTCATCAAATTGCTAGTAGACTTTTGAGGAAAAGGATAGCAGCACTGGCTCGATAAGTCGGTAAGCTATCGTGAGCCATTGTATGGACCAGATATGCATTCAATCACCTCCGAGCGATGCTGAATGATTTCGTGTGATGTTACATCCATCAGGGATGGATCAACACTCGAATTTTTACCCTTTATTTTATCCCTTTATTACTAGTGAAACATGACAATGACTGTTTAAATCAGCAAGAAATGTGAACATTGACGTCAACTTTTCTGCTGCTACACTTAGTTACATTTAATGTAATTGTTTGCCTGCTTCGTTAACACTCTGGCTCGGCTCTTCACACGTCACCTGTCCGAATGCAAAATCCCTGCTTTTCAAAAAACTAGCAAAACCGTGCTGATGTTCAAGAAGGGTGGCTTCCACTGTAGTCATCCTAAACAGGATTGGCAGAACACATTGCTAAGGGCAGCCATGTGAGCAAACAAGGTTTCGAAAAGGATTTAGTACGATGGACCAAATCCTCACGATAACAAGGCACACTGAAGTATCGCGAATGTACAAAAGGCCGCTCTCAATCAGCAAGAAATGTGAACATTGACGTCAACTTTTCTGCTGCTACACTTAGTTACATTTAATGTAATTGTTTGCCTGCTTCGTTAACACTCTGGCTCGGCTCTTCACACGTCACCTGTCCGAATGCAAAATCCCTGCTTTTCAAAAAACTAGCAAAACCGTGCTGATGTTCAAGAAGGGTGGCTTCCACTGTAGTCATCCTAAACAGGATTGGCAGAACACATTGCTAAGGGCAGCCATGTGAGCAAACAAGGTTTCGAAAAGGATTTAGTACGATGGACCAAATCCTCACGATAACAAGGCACACTGAAGTATCGCGAATGTACAAAAGACCGCTCTCACTTACATCGATTTGAAAAAGGCATTCGACTCAATCGAAATAGAAGCGGTCATAGAAGCTCTCAATAATAAGAGAGTCCCTACTCAGCACATAAACATTTTTCGTGAGCTATGCAAAGATGTCACAACCAAGATATCACCATTTTACAATGATACTAACATTAACATGAAAAAAGGGGTTAAGCAGGGCGTTACCATCTAGCCAAAATTATTCAACGCTAACCTCGAAAACGTCGCGCGAACATTGGAATGGGACAATGTGGATGTGAAAGTCGATGTGGGGCAACTGCACTATGCGCTGTTTGCTACCCGAAACGTCAGCTTGTACGTAAATAAAGAAATATAATAACACCTCGTGTTTGCTAAACAGAAGTGAAAAGAATTGCTCCTAGGAGTATTCCGTGTCGCCCAAGTAAGAGAAGGGATGTGCTCTTCCTCCGACTTTACTAGACTTATCTTCCTGGAGATCTCCTGCTGTATTTTTTTTATCCATGCGACAGTGTTTTCGATGCAGATGATGTACTAGGCGTGGGTCACGTGAAACCGTTCTCTTAAGAGATGGAACGCGCCGACCAGCATGAAGAGCCAAAGATTTTCAGATCTTCTCTAATGTGTTGGAAAGTGAAAATTGATTGTTTACTGGCTGAAGGTGAGTTTCATTCACTATGGTACAGCAGCAACTGTCTAATGTTTTACTGTACAAGTATACTAACGTACAAAGTGTTCATCTTGCAGTGAGCAACTACGTTTCACTTTCCAGTCATCCAGACAGCTTTGAAGGAAGGCGAGACATTCAAAGCCGAATGTTACATGATTGAATAAAAAATCTCCTCTTATGATAATGATCTAAATATCAAGATAACGGACATTTGGGACGGCTTATACAAGAAACATACTCGTATCAATCATTCTCGGATGCTGTTTTTAAAGCCAGTCTCACATTCATCTACTCGTTGTGCTTAACTGCTTCTTCATTGTGGGTTGCTACCAACTCCAACACAGTTTTCTATTCATGGGAAATTCAGCTCAGATCGCTGAACCATCACTCAATGACTTCGCTTGCTGATACAGGCTTTTAATCTACAAATCAATCGCCTCTTTCCTCTTGCTTGTGGTGATGTGAGTGACTTACTTTGCAGAGTGTTTAGAGATTGATGAATTGCGCTTCCTAGGGTTTTACGCCTAATTCTTTAGATTTGTTTAAAAATGATATCCTTCAGTGCAATTCTGCTGTAAGAAAAGTGCGAGAGGGCAATGAATTCAAGAGCGCGTGGAATTCGAGAATGGAGTAGACCTCTATACGTAAATGACGTTGGAAGAACATCGCGTAAGAGGAACCGCATACATGAAGTGAGTACTTTGAGTTATTTGCCTTTAAACATTAAGTGCGAAACCATCTCAACGGTTTAACTCTTCATCTTGGCTAGGAGGTGTTCCTGGATGTCAGGCTGGGATGTACAACGGGGGGATTCTTCCTCCTGGCAGAACCTCCTAAGCTGACAAGACGTCCGGCTTTTCTATTAAGAGGCCTAGCGGGGAGTAAACCAAATACCAAGATAAACAACCGTCCTGGTTTCCAGGAAATCACAGTGGCTAAACCAGGAAATCTCTGAAAAAGTTGAGATTATGTTGGGCTCCGTAGAACCACTGAGTACGGGCCATTCAACTATCCAAGTATCGTAGAGAATATCGAAGCAACATAATTATATGAATCAGATTGGCAAAATGCAGAAAAGCAGAAGTGGTGTGGTCTTTATTGGTTAGTTTCATCGGAAAAGTCTTTAAAACTGATTCAAAATACTTCACTTGCAAATATATAAATAAATTTGGAAAGTGATAAAATGAAAGAAGAACGGAAGGCGAAAAAAATTGTAATTACTAGTTACTTAAAAGAGAGGAGTTTTCTAAAGTTTTCTTTCTGAAATGTAATAGCCTTCAGCTGGAAGCAATCTGTGGGACACCATGTTGGCACTGACGGAATGCATAATGATAAAGTATAGCTGTGCATTGATGGAGTCATTAATAAAGTCGATAACCATACAAAGCTTTTCCAGCAAAACGTGTTAACGCCCTTCAGGAATATACGCCCTTGTAATTTTTTGCATCTAACGGAACGAGGCCACATGGAAGTCTTACGTACTTGGATACTTTGACGGCCTCTCACTGGTTGTGTGGTCCCTAGTATATCCTCCATTTTTTAGAGTTTTGCTGATTTAGCCATTGTGGTTACCTGGAGTTCCGAGGTCAGCCAAGCCAAAGTCTGCCTCAGGTCTTCGTCACCACAGGCAGTGACCACCCTTGTGGATCAGAGGAATATTTCCCACCATGCGACTAGTTTGGTACCAAAACGATGGTTGATTCCGGTATTAGTAATTATTAGCTGGGGTTTTCTCATGGAAACGCCAGAGTCCTTTTCAGCATGGAAGACCTTACTGGGAGATGAATCACCCCGCCGTACATCACAACCCGACACCTAGGAACACCTCCTAGCAACGATGAGGTGGTAGACCATTGTGAGGCGAGTGTCAGATAAAATGCTTGTGGCTTTTAATACCATGCTTTATACCATACACTATATTTCACATTCTTATCCTTTGTACTCAATAGTGTTGAAAATCTATAACTTATATTATCTTACAAACGTTTCCTTTTCATGCTGATACGAGGTGTGCAAGAAGTGCTTTGGTCTTTGTGGGCTAATGCATCGACGATTTCGCCTAATCCAAGCTCTTTTCTTTGTTAACCATTGAAAATGTCTACACGTAGTTCACGTAGGATGAAGCAGCTTCGCAATGGCTACCAAAGATCAAAGTGCTTCTTAAGTTGCTCTTGCCAGCTCCAAAAAGGAGAGATCGTAAAATAATACGTGTCCACGTATATTGACATCCTTACTATATTCGTTGTTGTTCAATTCACTAGCTCATATGTTCTTCTGGACTTAGCACTCCTAGGCCAGCTGATTCGCATTCATACGGCGTCAAAATAACGACATCCTTCAAAATGAAACCAAAAGATTGCAGCTCAAAGTAAAATTCTCTAAATTAATGAATATCTGACCTAAACCTAAACAATATGGTGTCATCTATAAACCAAGTTACTGACCTTTTCTCCTAGACGAGCCCTACACTTTAATGAATATGTATGTAGAGACGGTTTGATTACCACGGGCACATGATCGAACCAAAGACAGCGTATATTTTGCGGGATGCTCAAATCACTGCACTATTCACATCGTCTTGTCGACAATGTCGTCTTTCTTCTGATCGTCATAGCTAGAATATCGAAAGAAGTAGGAAGAAATGGCTTTTACAGCGCATCGGCTTATGCATTTAGAAAGCTGCTGTCTCGGGTGCTTCCGTAAAATCAGCTACTCGAAGTCGATTTCAGTGACATTCGACGGTTTCGGAGTGATATCATGAAGGAGATAATGAATGTGAGGCTGCTCCACATATTCAAACGATTTTTTACCTCATAGAGACCTTACTGCCAGTATTTCGTCCCGTCCCCACAGATATATACATCACTACAGTTTTTGAGTATGCGATTACGGTTGAAGGTATACGGTAAAGATTTCAGTGGTTGAATTCAGAACTTTGTTCACTAAGATTGAGGATGAATACGAAAAGCTTTGCATCCGACTCAGATTTTTCTTTTATTTCCAAGTTATCATCCCTTTTTTTTCAGGAAAAAGGCACAAATATGCACTAGATATTTTCTTGCGTTGCTGGCATGTCATTCGCTGGCTGCCTTTTGAGATGCGACGGCTTGAGTTGCTGTCGCTGTGTATGCAAAACTTGAAATCTCTAGTTCTGACGAATCACCTCACAGGCCACGTTCTTTCCGGGTAAGCGTTCCCTGCTGCGCTTTTTATATGTTTAGGCCAAAAGCGTTCTTTTTTAGAAAAGATATCGATACATGTCGAATACGAAACTTTCCTATTTTCGAGAAAAAAGCCATAATCAGACATCGACGCGGAATCATATCACATGAGAAGATATTATGGTCTACTTAGCAGATCTTGACTGTCGTACAATTCGACGAAAACCGTATCATCGGATAACTTAATGGTCTAGTTACTGACTAACAGCAGTCGCTTTAATGAAGTTTTAGATGAATTGTTCAAAGCCATATCTATTCATGCTTGACTCAAGTTGGTCTACATTTCTTCACTCACACGTCCAATAAACCTTGATTTTAGCGGGACGGACTGCCTGTGTTGGGCATCTCATCTCTTGCTTCTTGCTCTTCATTGGTAAACCATTTTGGGAACATGAATTCGTCGTTTTCTCTCCCAGCAATTTTTCAAAATAATCTTTTCTTCATTGTAGCTTCGTCACAACCGAATATATCACTACGGAACGTGCCTAAAGTGAATTCGGTTTTCACAGCTGAGCGTGGTTCCGTCTACGCTGATGTGGAGATTCGTGGCCTTCACTCGGACACCTCACTAATAGCGGTAAAGTTACTACTCGTTAATGGAGTGCGGACTAGAACTAAGTAGATGCCCTGCGTAGTAAAAGATTTGAGTAGTTTCCAAATTCAAATTTCTGCAAAACTTATTTGACTTGTTTCGAAAGACACCTTTCACTAGTGGAAATTTGAAATATTACCAATTGTATGCCAAGCTAAAATACTGAAGCAAGATTAGGAATACTCCCAGTGGGTGGTGTGACCACGTTTGAAGCGTTAGACTAGTCTTTAGGAATTGTGTTGGAGGTTAATAGTAATTCAGTCCTCACTCTAGGCCTCTTCGCTACATCGTATTTTCTTGTTCAGCAGTCGCGAGGTTATTAAACAGCATACGTTTATTTTCATAAAATAACACACATACAACACAATCGTAGCTGACATTTCGGCAGAATCGTCTTCTTCAGAGCCGCTTTTTTCACCTGTCCTCCACCGAGGAAGAACAGCCGCTCAGACTCGCATATCGCTGATATGGCTGACGACATATGGCATTTTAGAAACACTTTCCAAAGATGGGCACTAGGCAACACTTAGTGTTGGGGATTTCCTTTCAAGCGGCCAATGCACCAGAACTGTAGGGGACGGCTCGCTGTTATGTGAATACCAAGTAGTTGAGAAGACTGGATCGGAATAGTTGCTCGCCTTTGCTTGTGCCATGTGGGACCTTTCTTGATTGACAGTCACAATGCTGAATACACCAAAGTTGGGTAACTAAACCTTTATACTTGCACGAAAACGCTATGAGATTATAAATGTATGTACAATATACAGATGTATAATATGGAGGTGCGTGTGAATGTGAATGGTCGTTAATGACATGTACACATGACAACATTAAACATGTTACAGTACTCTTATACTGCTTCCTAAGGGAAGAATAAGTCATAAAAGCTTAGATACAGATGATGAAGAACCATACGTTAAGGGAGTGCGGCGGTGTATAGTGTATGGTGGAGAGTACACTAGCGCCATAAGAAAAGGTTAGCACAATAGAATGTACATGTTAACTGCAAGTAAGATGGTTCGATAGGTAGTATTCTCACTAAATAGAATACACTTGCAATTATGTACAGCAATACAAATACATGATAGTGACACAGTGGGTGATATAAAAGGATTAAGAGAGACAATTAACATGCTATGCGAGAAACGATGTGTGAGAGTTACATGGTGGTGAAGCGCTCTCAACTCTCATAAAGCTTAAGAGAGAATAATCTAATATAGCTGATGTTGCAAGGATGTACAACTTATGAATGAATACAATTATTCAGTTTAACATTATGTATAGCAACTATCCACGGAATAGTTACTATTTCTTCCTATTACTGCATGTTTCTGTAGCCAGGTTCATATCTACTGTTTCTCAAGTTGCCTGGCAAATATCGTAGTACGTAGATATTTTGATCTCTTCCTAAAGAACTTCGTATAGAGAATTTCTTTATCAAGCGGTGAATTCTATGTCTACCTAGCGGACACGTTCAATGGGTCGATGGCGACGGCCTTTGTCACAATACCACACTAAACAGAGCATCTCGTGGCCATCGGTCACACCACTGGGCATGCTGTTGGGTACGTCTCATTGCTTGAGGAATGAACCCCGCGACCCGGCCCTTGGCCTTACCACCTCGCTTTTACGTATCCACGCACGGTTAGCATCGCCCTCTTTTGGGGTTGGGGGCTGGCTAGTTTGCTTTCGGGGTCTTACGTCTGACTTCATTGCCTGATTCTTACTCCAGTATTCCTCCGTTGTTATTCCTGTTGTATTCTTGCTACCTTTGTGTATATAAAGATTTAATCCCAAGTTTGAGTGTCGAAAGGTTGCCCTGTGTCAACTACGAAAAGTCCCGCGTGGCGTCTTCTCACGAAGTCGAGCATTCTGCTTAAAGCTAGTGGTTATTCGGTGTCTAGAACTGACTCGAAGGCCTATACTCCGCTACCAACTGCGACAGTATGAGAGAGAGTAATACAAAAGATGTAGTTGTTGGCAGAGTTGCGGTGGCCAAGCACGAGTAATGATGCATTGGATATACGAGCATTAGATGCGAACTGTAGAATAGATTACAATCAAGTCAACTGGATGATGAGCAAATATTATGGCTTGCAGCGGCGTTATTATTAAGGCGTTAATTTAGCATGGTTCAAGAAGGTGTAATAATATGTAACTCGTGTTCCAGTACGATGAAACATAGGTACGCATTGGTGAGGTGATATTTAGCCAAGAGATGCACGGTTACAGCAGGCTGAGATTAGTGAGGCAACAGCATGAGTCTTTATTTAGCAATGTTCGCATCTAATGAAACGGAATCAGTTATGATGAAAGGAGATGAAGCTGGAGAAAGATTGATGAAGAGGAACGACAGCGATGTCCGCGTGTCGTCAGAAGGCAAATATCCGTGCTAAGAGGCGTGGATAGATCCGAGCTAGTGGCGTGGGTCGCGTCGTCGCAAGGTCTGGCCACTAAGCAATACGTCGTGCCTGGTATTATTCCCGGTGGTGTCTGTTGGTTATAGTTGCCGTATTTACTGGCGTACCCGATGATTAGGATGGGGTTTGCTTTCGGGGTCTTACGTCTGACTTCATTGCCTGATTCTTACTCCAGTATTCCTCCGTTGTTATTCCTGTTGTATTCTTGCTACCTTTGTGTATATAAAGATTTAATCCCAAGTTTGAGTGTCGAAAGGTTGCCCTGTGTCAACTACGAAAAGTCCCGCGTGGCATCTTCTCACGAAGTCGAGCATTCTGCTTAAAGCTAGTGGTTATTCGGTGTCTAGAACTGACTCGAAGGCCTATACTCCGCTACCAACTCGCTGTTATGTGAATACCAAGTAGTCGAGAAGAATCGATCGGAATAGTTGCTCGACTTTGCTTGTGCCACGCGAGACTTTTCTTGATTGACAGTCATAATGCTTGATACCTCAAACCTGGGTAATTAAACCTTTATATATGCATATTGCTTACACAACAACGCAATGAGATTATAAATGTATGTACATTATACAGATGTATAATATGAAGGCGAGTGTGACGTCGTTAATGACATGTACACATGACAGCATTAAACATGTTACAGTACTCTTTTGCTGCTCACTAAGGGAAGGATAAGTCATAAGAGGTTACATAGAGATGATGAAGAACCATAGGTTAAGGGAGTGCGACGGTGTATGGTGGAGAGTACACTAGCGCCATAAAAAGAGGTTAAAGGATAAAAAGGATAAAACTCTCGGCGTTGATCAATCCCTGAAAGATGCGCCATGCATTCGACTTCATTAAGTATCGTTGGAGGTGACTGAATGCATATCTGGCCTTCACAATGACTAGCGGTGGCCTGCCGATATATCGAGCCAGTGCTGCTATCCTCTCAGACAAGTCTGCTACCAATTTGCCGACCCCAGAGGGATGGAAGGCTTGGTGGGCCATGGGCGCATTTCACGGGCGCGCCGCAGTGGCGCCTCCAACCACTGCGCCACACGCGCCCTAAGAAGAGGTTAGCACAATAGAATGTACATGTGAATTGTAAGGTGGTTCGGTAGGTAGTATTCTCACTAAATAGAATACACTAACAGTTGTGTACATCCATACAAATACATGATAGTGACAGTCTGTTGATGATATAAAAGGATTAAGCGAGGCAATTAACGTGCTATACCAGAAACGAAAGACGTGTGACAGTTATATGGTAGTGAAGCGCTTATGAGTTTAAACTCTCATAAAGCTTAAGAAAGAGTAATCTAATATAGCTGATGTTGCAAGAATGTACAACTTATGAATGAATACAATTATTCAGTTTAACAGTATGAGAATAAGGAAGTAATACAAAAGGTGTAGTTGTTCACGGAGTTGCGGTGGCCAAGCACGAGTAATGATGCATTGGATATACGAGCATTAGATGCGAACTGTAGAATAGATTACAATCAAGTCAACTGGATGATGAGCAAATATTATGGCTTGCAGCGGCGTTATTATTAAGGCGTTAATTTAGCATGGTTCAAGAAGGTGTAATAATATGTAACTCGTGTTCCAGTACGATAAAACATAGGTACGCATTGGTGAGGTGATATTTAGCCAAGAGATGCACGGTTACAGCAGGCTGAGATTAGTGAGGCAACAGCATGAGTCTTTATTTAGCAATGTTCGCATCTAATGAAACGGAATCAGTTATGATGAAAGGAGATGAAGCTGGAGAAAGATTGATGAAGAGGAACGACAGCGATGTCCGCGTGTCGTCAGAAGGCAAATATCCGTGCTAAGAGGCGTGGATAGATCCGAGCTAGTGGCGTGGGTCGCGTCGTCGCAAGGTCTGGCCACTAAGCAATACGTCGTGCCTGGTATTATTCCCGGTGGTGTCTGTTGGTTATAGTTGCCGTATTTACTGGCGTACCCGATGATTAGGATGGGATATGAATGTAAGGCACTCAGCACCATCAAAACACATAAAGAATACCGTTGCAATAGAGAACGTTATTTTTCCATTAGATAATGTTTATTTGTTCGACTTGTCGACACTTAGTGTGGATCACGTCGTTCCGGTCCGCATCCAGTACTGTAATAGTTTCTCCAAATGATTTTAATCACACATCTTTCCCATCATCTGTCTTAATTTTTTAAAATATATCCGACAATTTCTAAAAAAACAATTAGTTACATTAGATGGAACTAAGGATAGTTTAGCAGCGGAAAGGTTCGCCTTTAATGTACACATCTCTAGCTGATTTTGATGGTCAATGTTATAACTTTATTGAAGCTGAGATATTTGCAAAACTCTGGACTGCTGGTGTCTATGGTGGGGAACGAACGCGCAATCGTCCTTTCCGGGGAGTAACGCGCTCACCACCACACCATGCGGGTGATTTGTTTCGCCTGTCTCTCAGCTAGTTCTATCGATCTTTTGCCATCAGCAATCACCCAACAGCGGGATTGATCTGGGGAGCACAAATCGGCAATGAACCCAGTTTAGCTGAGGCTTTAGTTATAATCATAATCTTAACCGTTTTGTTTACTGCCTGCTCTTTTTAATGGCAGGGTATATTGCGAAATATAACTTTAACGTTCGTTCCCCACCACAGACACCTGCGGTCTAGAGTTTTGCAAATATCTCAGTATCATTAAAGTTATATTTCGCAATATACCCTGCCATTAAAAAGAGTAGGCAGTAAACAAAATGGTTAAGGTTGTGGTCAATGTTATGTTTGACTAGTAATAAAGCGATAAATGAAGGATAAAACTGTCAGGGTTGGTCCATCCCTGAGTGATGCGCCATGCCTGCGACTTCACTAAGCACCATTTGGAGGTAACTGAGTGCATGTCTGGCCTTTACAATGGCTCGCGGTGGCCTATCCGATGTATCGAGCCAGTGCTGGTATGCCTTTCCAGTCAAGTCTAGTGGAAATTTGCCCACCGTCACCGTTTGCCACTTTTTTCTCTAACTGCCCATCAAAGGAAAATCAGCATCGTCAACCGCTACTTACCAACTCCTATAGCTGATAGGAAAGATTTTGTCATGTTCTATGCACCGTTGGAGGAATAATTTAAATGGTGCTGAGATATTTGCGAAACGCCGCACCGCAGGTATATGCAATGAGAGATTGAACATTCTATTACCCTTTCTGGTCCATAATGCATTGGGCATCACACCATGCGAGTCTTTCGTCTCGCCTTTCTCTCAGCTGTGTTTTATAGGCGGCAATCATCAACCAACGGATTGAACTGGGTAACACAAATCGGCATTAAATCTGAAGCAATCTGAAATTAGAACGCGTATGAATTCGTTACTGGAATGTCTAATGTTAACTCAAGAATGGCCAACTAAATTGAGCACAGATCAGAAAAATTCCGAGTAGGACATTGAAATAGGATTGGGAACGATTGTTCAAAGGCAACAAGACAAGTGTATGACGAAAGCATTCTCAATAAAATCCTCTGCTTATTATAACTACCAATTAAAGTAAGACCCGACTGATAATACAAAGTGATCGTCCAGGGACATAACGTTTGCAGCGCTCTCGCCTCAGCTCCTCGATCAAAAAGTTCAGACCACATCTCCACTATCGCTAGAGGTTACTCAAAAATGAAAAAAAAAACTGAAGCTTGGTGTAACTGCAAGACGTTTAACACTGCTGCTAATAAAACCGAACTATAAAAGATCACTGAGGAAGAGTTACATCGTCATGAGCTGAAAAAGTTGTTGGAAGCAGCTCAAAACGATCTACTCTGAAAAAACGCTATCGGGATCTTTGCGACTATGTTTCGCCACCAGCCCTGATGAATGACAATAGGACTTAATATCTTAGAATTCGACTTTCGTTAGCAACAACCAATAATTTTATGTGTGATTGAGCTGGCAATAGGTTAGTACGAAACTTTTCTTCTGCTAACGTTTCGGCGCCTTCGCCTTCCATTGAGTCGCGTTAATCTGTGTCCCAATGTTCCACAGCTGGTAGTTGTCGCGATGTGGGAGTTCGTTGTCGCATCGAGTCTGATCCATTGGTAGAAACACTGTTCGAAAGCAATCGAAGTTTTGATGATAGCACCGTCATCTTTCCGAGTATTATCAGTGCAGCAGAGACGAAGCTAAACGTCCTCGTCTAAGCAGGTCAAAACATTGGTCTGCTCATACTTACTTGGCACTTGAACGGCCCGTCATCACTAGTTGTGCGGGCCCCAGCATAATCACCATTTTTTTTTTGAGATTTGCTAGTTAAGCCATTGTGGTTTCCTGGAATCCCGAGTACAGCTTGGCTAAAGTCTGCCTCAGGTCGCCACCACGACAAGCAGTCGCAGCCTTTTCGGATCACAGGAAGATTTACCACCACGCCGCTTTAATACCAAGACGGTGGTGGATCCTGGTATTGGTTTACTCTTAGCTAAGCTTCCCAATAGAAACACCGGACTCTTTCTTAGCTTGGGAGGCCCTGCCGAGGAGACGAATCCCCCCGCTGTACATCGCAACCCGACACCCAGGAAAGGCTTCCAGCAACGATGAAGGGGCAAGCCGTTAGAGAGGAGGGAGGAGGCAGGGGATGGGGTGAAAACGGTAGACTAAATTTTAGGTTTTCAAATTCTAATGCAGCGATATCCCGATAGCTGCAAAAGCCAACAACGCAGTTCCGAATATTATCTTGTCTTAAGGGACGAAATCTCGTTCACTCAATTGTTCTCATGTTCGAAATGTGAGCCTTGACGAAAAAAGTGACAAATACACGGATTCCGAGATCCACAAAATCAGGATTTCATCTTGGCAAAATAACGAGTCCATCATTTTATTGATGAAAACCAGAAGATTCTAATCCCCTTGATTTCGATTAATGAAGTTCACTTTTATCTGATATATGTTGGCTCGAAGTTAAAAACCGCCACCATCCCCTCATCGTGTGAGTGAAGATCAATCTAGGTGTTGAGGTTGAATGAAGAAATGCGTCTACTGGCTTCATTCTGGCTGCAACATCTAGCGCCAACATAAAAGGATCTCTAGAATTGACTCCGAAATTCAAGGACTTCCCTAAATAGTCGAAGATTCTAATTAGTAAATGTGATCACTAGGCCTCATTAACACATAGCGCGAAGAGTAGGTGGAATACAACGCATTTGATGGGTAAATTATGGCCACTCTTAACTTTAATCCAGTATATCGTGGTCCATATCAATTTTTATTAAAAATGTGAACCTCTGCAGAACATTATAGATACTTCTTCCGATTCCTTGCATCAATGTCTATATTTTGAACACAGAATCTCACCATACTTTTTACTTTACATCGCCCAACATCACATAATGTACAGATCTCATTTCTTTCTGTCAATGGTTTTTTAAAATGCAGCGTCCATAAAGCTCTTCCCGTTTTTGAATATACGTTCAGCTGCTCGAAGATCTTGATAGCTTTTATGAATTCTGGTCAAGTCGTCTCAGGAAACCTGGCATAGTCGTGCTAAAGCGTTAAATCGTAGAAAGAGTAGCCTAACAAGTCGTGTAGCAATTAACGGACGTCGGAGGTGTGGAAGGCCTGGATGACCGCCTTCACTTTATAACTGAGCTTAAAATAAATATTCCTAAGGAGTTCCTCAAGGGCAATATAACATTGGATGGAATAAATACATAGAAACCAGTGGCCAATTTAAGCATGAAATATAAATAAATGAATGCTTCAAGAAAACCGACAAAGTGAACTGTAAAGTGCTGTACTGGTGAATAGAAACAAGAGACATATCATATTTATATATCACTATATATCACAATAATAGAAATAGTATCACTCATAGCAAAGAATTTGACGGCTCTTGTTCACATGATATTGATGACAACAAGACAATAACGAAACAACAAAAACAACTCTTCATACTAAAAGCCATGGACGAAAACACAGAAAGGCGAAGTTCTCTGGACAGTAGGAAAATGACGTCATTACCTGACAATATTTCGCAAAAATTCAAAGAGTAACATTCAGTTAGTCTTGGCAATGATCAAAAAGCTACAGTTTCCACGACGTGTTGCTTTTGAGCTGATCCAATGTTGTGAACACGTTTTGGTCCACAACAGTAAACATTTCAGTGAATTCACTCTCTTCTAAAGTCGAATTTTTGTCATCTACCTTTCAGGGAATGCGATAACTCGAACAGAGCTCAGGGAAGGCAACAAAATGTTAGATATTCCACAGTCATAGCCGTTTTAAACTTTAATACCTCAGCAACGACGTGTCAGCTCATCCAGAACAGTTTGTGAGACAAATTAACCGCTACCTTCGTGTCATAAAAACAGTGACATTGGTGTTAGATTGACCTGATTAGCATAAACTCCAAACGAAGAAAGAGTGTGTGGACATCAAAAAGTGACTAAGACGTTAACGCCATAGGCAAATATACAATGTATTTTTCACGAAATCTAAAAAATTTCGGTCCAACAATATAGGAATTGTTGTATTTTCAGAGCTGTATTTTCACGTCTCGATACACATCGTCTGGACCCATTGCTAGGCGAGCTAAGGCATACGCAGCTTCTAACTTGGTCTCATTCGATCCAACCCTAGAATGAGCCTAGTACGAAAATTCCATAATATTACACCTACAAAACTTATTCAATTATTTTAGGGAAAAGAAACACAAATCCAAGAACATGCATTAGCAAACCTCAGAGAGCGATCAACGCCGAACGGTTTAAGATGATAAATTAAGTATTCAAGTACGTACATAAGATTCGAGTTGACATAATGGAATGATATGGCATAATCTAAAAGAATAGCGGTAGAGAAATTCAAACAGAGACAGAAAAACTCCGTTCAACTGCTGATTGACGTCGTGCAAGTTCAGTTCATTTACTTCGAAAACGCAAACGCAATTCTATTCAAATCGGAGCAAAGATACTACCACAACACTCACCTGAGCAACAGTTCGGACCCTGCTCCATTGGGTAATAGCTGTAATTCCAAAACCAAAACGATTTATCCACACGACCAGGTACTAAATAATCTTTAGGAATGAATGGAAAAAATCTGAAACGGGCTCTTTCGAATTCTTGTTTAAGAAAACGTCGCATCAGAAAACAAAATCACTTGGAATGAGAGGAACACTGAAGAATTATAGAAGCGAATTTGAAGAGCATGAGTTTACTTAAGTAAATATGAAACTGTTTCAAGAGATGACTCAAATAAAAAAAAGTAATCCTTAAGGAAAACTATTAAGGTAAAGGCTTAAATTTCTTCTTCGTTGTAGCTAGGGAGGATTACGTGAGAAAAACAGAAGAAAACTTAGTTTTTATCCGATGTTAATGCTGAATGTATACCTATGATGCTTATCATTATCACGTGAATCTCCGGCCACCACTCCGACTTTCTCCAGACACTTCCCTATTTCTACGTCTTCGTTTCCATCATGATTAGGAGAACATTTTTTCGGGTCCGTCAACCCTTCATTGATGAACCTTAGGAATAAAATTGTTATCGGTATCTTCACCTGCTCATTTAGACAAACATTAAAGTGAATGGTGTAGTAATAATATCGATGGTAAACCATTGAGACACAAAAACAAGTAAACCTTAAAAACACCTACTTCTTCAATGCCTCGCGGCTGAGCACATATCCCGCTCCACCACTGTGATATCCTTTTTCAACAAAAACCTTGAATTTGCATCCGAAATGAACGGGTTGATCAGGTGAATGGGCAAGAAGCATGTACCTAAACTATGTTGCAGAATTCGAAATCTGAAAAAAGAACAATGAGAATAATGATTTCCACGACCAACTTTCTGTTAACCTTGGCATTGATCAATAATTCACTGTTTTCTCGATGAGCAGACAAGACGTAGTTATAACACAATTGCTTTGTACAACAGCTGACGCTTAGACGGATCTTCAGAGCGCGGCAGGACCAAGCTGAAGGTAGTCTAGTCACCCAGATAGCTTCATAACCCCATCAACAAAACCATAAAAAGTATATTTCGCTCGCATTGTAAAAAAAAATCCTAAATCACTGGAAACGAATTCTGAAAATCATTAGAACACCCTTCACAAACAAAATCGGTAGAAAACCACTAGAAACACTTTCCACGCTAAATTGAAGTTGGTCGTTCGCGTGATAATTCCTATGACGCAGGGCCTTTTTATCGTAGCACTAGTTCTCAAACATGGATAACTAAACAGCCTCCATAACAGTAATGATGCAACGGTTACGAAGTGGCGACAATCGACAATCGGAGATCTATTTTTAAAAAAGCCCATCTTGATGAAAAACTTAAAATTCGACAAAGCACTTTTCTAGGCTAACATATAGCACAGAAGCACACCGATGACAATTTTACAGTGACTAACTGGATCCTGGCGCAGAAATCGAAAACATCGACGTGCAAGACTCTTGAGGCGTTTTGGATAAATTTCAAATTTCCAAAGATGAACCGGGAAGACGAATACCTTGCTACCACACGTGATCTGGCGCCTTTTCCAAACTAATTGATTGTTTTTTTTGACCTGGGTGGCTCTCACTCGTCGTCCAATGTGAATCACGAAGATTAGTTTTTAAACAAAGTGGCGTTTACTTATATCTTAGATCTTCAATAATCCTACGGCTATTCAATCGAATTATGAGGTTAGTTCCAATGATCGACTTTCTATTAACCTCGGCATTGGAATATGAATGCGTTGTTTTCTTGTTCAGCAATCGCGATGCTGTTATACAGCATACATTTACTTCCATAGAAAAACACACAACACAATACAACACAACAGTAGCTGACGTTTCGGCAGTATCACCTTCTTCAGAGCCTGGAAGGGTATACTGATATACAATTTATTACGCCAAACACTTCAGTAACACTTACAAAAAGACGAAAAACTCTATGGCAATTACGTGATCAACAGCTTCTCGAAAAACTCACCGCTTTTCTACATGATTTCCAAGGAGGAAAGTTAGAACACCTGATTACAGTCGCACATGGTTGATGACGCAATATCCCACATCAAAGAAAAGGAGGAAATGGACAAATGCTTTGAATTATTGAACGAGCAGTCTGAGTATATTAGATTCACCCGGGAAAAACCAAAAGAAACTATCAACTACTTAAACTAAAACTACCAACTTATCAAATAGCGGTTACATGACGAAGTGGTACCGAGAACCAAGTAACAAAAACATCCCGGCTCATTTCCTTTCTTCCCATCCATCACACACAAAAAGTGATTGCCATAGAGTTTTTCGTCTTTTGGTAAGTGTTACTGAAGTGTTTGGCGTAATAAATTGTGTATCAGTATACCCTTCCAGGCTCTGAAGAAAGCGATACTGTCGAGACGTCAGCCACTGTTGTATTGTATTGTATGTTTTTCTATGGAAGTAAATGTATGCTGTATAACAACCTCGCGATTGCTGAACAAGAAAAGAAAGTATGAGGTTAGTGTTACATAAAATACGTCCAGGATCTGGTTCGCTCCGAAGAAGACGAAGTCACCGAAACAACAGCAATCGAACGTCAACAAGAACAACATAAACAACAACAATGACAACCTACACCAAATTCACATAAGCTCAACAAGGGCAGCTCGTAGAAATAGTAAGTAAAAAAGGATAAAGTTCTCGGCGTCGATAAATCGCTGCGGGGTGCGCCATGCATTCGACTTCATTAAATATCGTTGGAGGTGATTGAATGCACATCTGGTCTTTACAATGACTCGTGGTGGCCTGCCGATGTATCGACCCAGTGCTGCTATCCTCCCA